>JAXIVH010000012.1:6742419-6778206 GCA_036785325.1 Urophycis tenuis | reverse complement strand
AACAAGAGGTTTCTGACTAAACCTTCTCCTGTTAATATTGACATGGTGTTTCTCCACTCACATTGTTATGGACCCGGTCATGCTCGGCCAGAAACTCCTCTCTGCTTGACACTGATACAGGTTATTAACCAAGGGTCCGCAGTGGACCGGCTCCATGTTCCTGTGTTCCGCTCCACGCACACGTGTGTGCGTGTGCCTGTGTGTGTGTGTGTTTGCGCGTGTATGTGCATGTGTGTGCGTGTGCATGTGCGTGTGCATGTGTGTGTGTGTGTGCAGTCCGCGAGACAACTTCTGATTGGAGCGTGTAATGTGGTTGTGGAGCAAAGTGGATGGAACATTGGGTTTTGATTGCTTCGAGGCCGTAGATTTACTTACATTTTGTCAGTGCTCTCCAACCCAAATCCCCCGCAGGGATTTGAAAGTATAATCATTGGATTTAAATGTAATCATTGTTGTGCAGACATCACCAATGAAATGATCAAGAGTGACAGTGTTTCTCTGCCACTGACCAGCGGTGTCTCGAGAACAGTAGCCCTCACAGCCGTCTCTGGATGTGGGCTGTTGGGGGCTCCACTGTTGTCCTGACACACATCTCTAACTACGGCTCACTGTAAAGCCCCTGCACGGCAGAAAGCACAAAGGGATGGATGGTATTGGTGATGTCAGCAAAAAAAAAAAAAAAAACGACAGTTTGGCATAATGCAAACTGGTTATATTCTTGGTATTGGTTCACATTTGCGGCTATTAATTCGCCTAAGGTACCTATAGAATGTCTAAAACCAAAATATCATATGACTTTCAAGAGTCCAGAACAGTTTTGCCTCTGTTTTTCCTGTTCGTGGGTTATTTGGGTACGTAGGCTTCGTTTTCCAATGGATTATCGCAATCGCACCATTAAGCAAAGACTGCGGTCCGACTTGAACTACTGTCAAATACGTCTAAAAAACACCTAAAATACTCCCACATGACGTAATGTGGTCGCAAAAATTAGTGCATCCACTCTATTAACTTTTCGATTAGCGGCTGTGGTTGTGAAGGGCAGTCACACGTGTACACAGTGGGTGAACCGGGGTGAGTGAACCGGGTCGGTCCAGCCGAACCACCGTTCCGTGGTCGGCTCGTCTGCACTGCTCCCTTTCCCGCACCCAGCGCTCCACCAGATGGAGACACTGCGTAATTTACGCACAGAACTGCGATCTTCACCCAACAGCCGTTAAGATTCCAATCTAAACAAAAACACAGAACCCCCCCCCAAAAAAAGAAATTTCAAACGTTGAAAAGTCTTTATCATACATATTTGTATCATGTGTTGCTGTTATCATCAATTTAATTAATCATTTCTTGAGGCTTTGTGCATCTGCTTTGTTTTTTGTTTTTTAGAGATACTCAAATCAACCGTTGAGTGACAACAGCTGTAATGTGGGAGCCCTTCAGGTTTTCTTATCATCATTACCCAACCCTTATTTCTTCCTTTCATGTGAAGCCAGAAGCATCAGTAGGCCTAGTGTTGGTGGGTTTACATGCTCCCTTTGAAATGGTGTGTTTGACACAGAGAGTGTGTGGGCAGGTCTGTGTGTGTGTGTATGTGGGGGTGTGTGTGTGGTTGGTTTGAGGTTAATGTCTGTGTGTGGGTGTGTGTTTAGGTTGTGGTTATTTTCTGTGTGTGCATGGCCACATTGGCAGTTTGAAGTTTGTAGGTGTGTCTGTTATTAGTTTGAGGTGTGTGTGTGTGTGTGTGTGTGTGTGTGTGTGTGTGAGAGAGAGAGTGTGAGTGTGTGTGTGTGTGAGAGAGAGAGAGAGAGAGAGAGAGAGAGAGAGATTTATGCCTGCTCCTCATTAGTCTAGTGGTGTCTAGATTGAGTGCATGACCCAGAGAGTGTCATAAAACAGCTGATTTAGGAACAATAAAAGCTTAAAAACTGCAACCATGTTCACCAGAAGCCCTTGATTGTGTGTGTGTGTGTGTGTGTGTGTGTGTGTGTGTGTGTGTGTGTGTGTGTGTGTGTGTGTGTGTGTGTGTGTGGTGTGTGTGTGTGTGTGTGTGTGTGTGTGTGTGTGTGTGTGCGATTGCCTATATGTTAATGTGTGTGAGATTCTATTTTGAAGTGCCAGACAAATCACTGTATTTCCAGTGAGTTGTTAAGCACATGATTCGTATGTACATCGACAGAACATATTAAATAGGGAAGAATTTACAGATATACAGTACTTTGTTCTAATGATTTTCTTTAAACAGAAGAGAGACAGTGAACAGCTGCCCAAATGTACTCTCCTCTCTCTCTCTCTCTCTCTCTCTCTCTCTTATATATAGGCCTACATACAGTTTTACTTTCTACAACACATAGCCATCTGTAAAAGATGAGGTATTGCTCATGGGAAAATTGGGAGTTTGAAATGTCTTTCAACTAAATGCCTTGAGGAAATAACAACTGCTTTTCCATTAGCTCTGAATGCCTTTGCCCAGTGGGTGGTTCATTCTCATTGTGGTCATACTGACTCTCTCTCTCTCTCTCTCTCTCTCTCTTTCACACACACACACACACACACACACACACACACACACACACACACACACACACACACACACACACACACACACACACACACACACACACACGCCCACACACACAAACTTTTTCCTTCAGACGTATTTATCTATCGTATTCTCTCTCTCTCTCTCTCTCTCTCTCTCTCTCTCTCTCTCTTCTCTCTCTCTCTCTCTCTCTCTCTCTCTCTCTCTCTCTCTCTCTCTTTCTCTTTACACACACACACACACACACACACACAGAGAACACTTTATTGGGTTTATTGGGTAATTGCAAATGGATTATTATATTTGCCTTCGGTAACAGACGAGTACTCATGAAGCCAAATGAGACCCCGTAGCTTTGGAGCCATTTTAGTGTTTCCTATCCCTGTACCTCGAGTGAAAGTTGGCCCTTAATGAAAAACGAACAAATTAGACTGTAAAAAAGCCATTTCACCGTCAGTCCTTGGACAACCGTCGTGTTTTTTTAATAGTTTTTCAACTTGAAAATCACATTTTCCACGACCATTTTCCTGTTCCTGGTCATGGTTTGAGAGGTGGTGAGGCTAGTAAAGGCGTCCCTTGTACCCAAGCTTACCAGACACACAGCCTTACAGTCGGGCAGCGGAGAGCTATTTACCAAACAAAGAAGACCTTAAAGGAGGTAACTATGCTATTATAGTCAGCGTCTTGCCAGCTAATTGGACGTGTATTCTCATGTGGTTGGTCTCACATCCATGTGCTTGCAGACCTCCTGATGCTTGTGTGAGCGAGCGGGGTGAGCGAGCGGGTGAGTCATCTGCGCTCGTCTCCCAGTGGATGACTATATTGGTCCTAGGGTGCCGCTAACCAGCTCGTCCACAGCCAGTCACGGATGCTGCGGTGGCTGAATGACCCGTGAGCCAAAGGTTTTTGGCCCTGATCACTTTCTTAAACCTTCGGCACTCAGAGAAGAAAAAAAAAAACATACTCTTGACTGACGTCTCTTCTCTACTGGGATCAACTATATTATTCCACATTTTTATTATGTGTTTATGTTTGGCAAATCTGTTAATGTGAATAATGTGGATATCATTGTACATTATTCATGTTGATATTATTAGTAGTAGAAGTGATAGTAGTAGTAGAAGTAGTATATATACTCTTTTGTGACTTTTTTGTAATTAATTCAATGTATGTGTGTCGTTGTAGATTTAAGTCCTATCAATCATTACTACCTATGACTTTACTACCTTTATAACACGTTTAGGAACACAATATTTCTTTAAATTAGCTTACATTGCCATCTATTGGCACAAGTTAAGGGTTACAACCACATGAAGGAAATCAATTATGAGAAAATAGTTCATACGACGACTATTTGTGACAAATAATAATAATACATGATATACAAATAATACAAATACACACTATAAAATCAATGGTTGATTTATACCACACGACCACTAGAAAGATAACATTTGTTGCAAGTGTACTTTACATGTTACAACAATATGGCACCCAATAAATGCACAATTCGGGTATAATAATGAATCACTGTTAATTGGCAGTGGGTTCAACCTATGTGGTTAATGAACTATAGAGGCGTAGACTGCCTATGAGCTCTATAATAACATGGTGCATATTCCCATAGACGTATTATAGGAACGTGCGCTGATAGTAGACGCTGCATTGGCATTTGGCTCGCACGTAAACGTCGCCGCCATAATGGAGAGGTAAAAACCGGCCTGTAAACAAACTTGAAAGCAGTACGGTAAACGCAGGAGCTGCGTTTTTTTCTGGATGAAAAGCACTATAATGTTTACCTATATCAACCGATTCCAGTGAGTCGCTTTTTATTCAAGCGCTTATGATCAACATGTATTACACATTTAAATATAAATACATTTTATATATTATATGATTTAATACGAATACAAAAACGACTCATTGTAAACGTTTTGAATAGTGTAAATAAAGTGTTTTATAGAGAAAAACCGCAGCTCTCCAGCGTATTGCGTTAGTTTTCAGACCAGTCGCGGCCTCTCTAATATGGCGGTAACGTTGACGTATCTTCAGCAACGGGTCGAAGCAGTCAACGCGGCGTCTGTGTACATTGTCGATGACATCGGTGCGTCGCTCGCCTCCGGCTACAAACAGTTGTCACCGTGTCGTCAGTTCCGGAAGCGTAGCGTACCCTCGCTTGAAAAAGAAGGTAGCGGATTAGAAGGACGGGATCCTCTGCTCAGTTAAAGCCAGTCGGTTCCCTGGTCATGTAAAATATCCGCGAGCGAGAGCACAACGTCGTTGCGTGGTATTTCTGTATTTGGATTGGATATTTGGAATTAAACATCTCCAAGGAAGGCAAGAAGTGGGATGCACTTAGCCTGTTATTAGCTTGCGCGGTAGCTATCCGAACACCTTACAGCCGGACCAAGCCCTCGGGTAAGACATCTCGTCCATTACAACCCTTTTATCCCTGATCTATTCTAACTTACCTTTCATCCCAATTCCAATATACGTCTTTTTTTTTTTTTTTTTTTTTTTACAAACGCACCCTAGTGGTTCCCTTTTATAAAAAAAAAAAAAAACTGCAGGCCCACAGTTAAGCTCATGTCAACACAGTCTTTATTATTTATTATTTCTATTCGACCCCTATCCGCTTCCTAATTCGGTATGTGTGCGTCCAAACAGCAGCGTCGGTCGTGTCGGTGGAGCGCTACGTGTGTTCCACCGAGCCGACGGCTGATTGGCTGACTGACTGCCTCGCGACGTGCCGGAGATCCCACCTGCGCCGCGCGCGGCCGCACCTGTCTTCAGGTGCGCCTATGGATCCTATAGGCGCGCGCGCTGCTCAGTCCTCCCCACGCATGTATTTTCATGAAATAATACTATAATGTTTTAGTCTTAATATGTTCACAGCGAAACAAAAGTCCAGAGTCGACCTGTGTGTGTTAGTTGACCAAACCGTGGCTGTGCTGTTTCCGATCAGATGACAAGTCCTGATATAGTTTTATTAACCACACACGTTGTGTCGTTGATTTAGAATTAAACCCCTTAGGTACTGTTGTTACCCTGGCAAAATTGAATCCAACTGGAACTAACTCATTTGGCATTTAGTGACAAATTCAGCCTGGTTTCAAATGTCTCGTACAATGTTGAGTTTTGTGGTAGCTGCTTTTACTCCTGTTGTTGGTACCGCCTCTGTGCTCACGTTTGACAACGTAGCGACATAGTTTACTTGAACAACCTCATTCTATGGGCCTGACACGTCATAGCTCTATTTGTTTTGTTGTGTGTGTGTGTGTGTGTGTGTGCACTAGGTTTTATTCCGTGTATTCAGCGTGGTGTTTGTCTTTGGAACCCACACCCTGCTCTAGGCCTACAAGCCCAGATAAGCTGTGCTGTTGTCCGTTGGTCCTGCCTGTTCTTTGTCATCCCAGGGCCTGCTGTTTGCCCCTCACCGTTTGCGCAGGACTCCACTTAGATTTATTAGTACTGCACAAAAAAATATCAGAGCATCATAATGCAGCTCATGTAGGCCTATCGTCAGGCCTACATGAGCCAATCATCATGAGTGAATTTTTCGCAAATGCCGATTCAAACCAGACCTAGGTGGCAAATGTGATTCGTAAGGTGTGTGTGTGCGTGCATGCATGTGTGTGTGTGTGTGTGTGTGTGTGTGTGCGTGCATGCATGTGTGTGTGTGTGTGTGTGTGCGTGCATGCATGTATGTGTGTGTGTGTGTGTGTGTATGTGCGTGTGTGTGCGCATGTGCGTGCATGTGCGTGTGTGTGTGTGTGCGTGCCTGTGCGTGTGCGTGTGCACTGTGGTGTCAGCGATGGCGAGCTGAATGGTGTCCGGCCGCCATGTTGTTACAACCGCGGCATTGTTGTGCTCCGAGCCTCCTCTCCGCGCGGCCGGGACCGCGGCCAGTGGACCGGGAACAGACCCGCCGGGCCGAGCTGTGAAATGAAGTGTCCACTCCATGAAGACCATTCATTGTGCTGTCTCAGCCCTTCGTAGGCGACGCCTCTTCTCGTTTGAAGCACACTCCTTTTCTCTCTCTGTGTGTGTGTGTGTGTGTGTGTGTGTGTGTGTGTGTGTGTGTGTGTGTGTGTGTGTGTGTGTGTGTGTGTGTGTGTGTGTGTGTGTGTGTGAAAACTGCCCCTATGACAATAATTGGGAGTATTTACGAGTGCGTCCGGAGCTCCGCGCGTCCTTCACAGCTTGGCGGAGGTGTGAATCTATCCATGCTAATGACCCTTTTTTTTTTTTTCATTCTTTGTGTCTGTCCCCTTGTCTCTCTCTCTCTCTCTCTGGTCTTTCTCGCCCCCCCTGTCTCTCACTCCTCCCCTCTTGTCTCTCTCATTCTGTCCCCGGTTGCCCTCCGTTTCTTCACGCCCTGCAGTCGGACCATGACAGACAGCATCATGAGCAAGGCAGCCACCATGGAGATCCCCATTAACAGTAACGGAGACACGGGGACGTTACCCGAGGACGACAGCCTGGAACAGGTAGGCCGCCCCGGTTCAAGATGGCCGACCCCTGACCCCCCAACAGGATGATTTTATGTGAACACAACAACAGGCAGCATTGTTTTGGCTGCCTTTTTTTTTTTTTGTTTTTTACAATTTGTTTCCGGAAGGTGACTAAGTCTGAGAAGTCGACATTTCTTAATCCAGCGCAATTTTTGCGACACCCGTTAAACTTCATAGTTACACACTCTAGTGCAAAGTGAAGCAAGTGACTGTCCCATTGTCCCCGTTGCCGTTCACTGAAAGAGCAAGTCGGCTGGTTAGCGCCACCGTCGTTGGACCTTGTAGCTCGTGGCACTACCTCAGGGAGGTGGGTGGTGGTGGTGGTGGTGGTGGCGGGGGGGGGTAATCCACCGGGGAATGTTCCTTCAGGAGGCCTCTGGTCTCCGTGGGAACCAGTGGTTCCACTAACAGCTGCCACGCCTGCCGGGCCGCTCCGGAGCGCGGTGGCGTCTCGTCTGTGTTTGCTAATAGCGTGCCTCTGTGCCCGTCAGCACCGCACCGGACGGCCTGATGAATAAGAGCAGACACACACACACACACACACACACACGGGACCAGTAGCATGACTGTAGACGACTCCAATCAAGTTCCGGTTGGTGGCAAGGATTGTGGTTAAAATTAGACTACTAAGTGTCGTAGTGAGTGGAACAGGTTTCTGGGGCCTTGCTCGCTTGGCCTCGGGCCACACCTGGCTGAATAAATGGTTGACGTGCATCCTGGTGGGAGGCCCTGTTGAAACAAACGTGTGTTTGTTTTAGCCCAGTGTGTGACGTGCCAGCAGGGAGATGTTATCAGCCCGGGGCCTCTCCAGTAAAGGTGGCTCTTTAAGGAACTGGGAACGGGTCGTGGCATCTCGTCCCTCGTCTTCCTTCTTCGCGGGACATGTCGGCGAGCAATTACGAAAGGGGCGGAGCAAGGCACCAAGGGAATACCGCGTTCCACCGACGCGGGCCTCCGGCAGTGGAGAACGTGGAGAGCGTTGCAGTGGAGAACGTTGCGCTGAGAGAGTCTGAAGATAAACAATACTGTCGGCACGCTTTGATGCACGGGCGAATAATGGCACCCAGTTCTTTTAACGTACACAGTTTAAGAAGCCAGCGTTTCATTCCGCGGTGTGTCTTCCCAACTTTGAACGTGCTGGCGCTGTTTCGGTGCTGGGTATCAACCTGTTGTCATGACAACTCTGCAATGAATCGAAAGCGTGAGTGTGTGTGTCGTCCTTGGGCATCGAGCCCCCTCAGAACCGCCCCGGTAACCTCGGCAGTGTGACTCACTGCTTCACCGCAGAGGGTTCTGGGGTGCGGTGGTGTGACGGTCTGCTGATCTCCATCCACACTCATGACTGCCTGGACCTTCAGAACCCCCACGATGTGTCCGTTTTATTTCCGTTCATGTCCCCCCGTGTTATTCATCTTGGTGTTTTGCCTTTCAGTTCTGTTGAAATTTGTCATTGTTCTTCATGTACTCTTTGATTTTGTGTGTCCATGCACGAGTGTGTGTGAGTGTGTGTGTGTGTGTTCTCACATGCTTCATTTCTGTACAGGCTGCTAAGCTCCAGTGGAGTTTAGATGAGAAGGTAGGAAGCTCCAGAGACACCAGGGTGAGCCAGCCAGCAGTGTGATTTATACTCTGTGTGTGTGTGCGTGTGCGTGCGTGTATGTGTGTGTGTGTGTGTGTGTGTTAGGGATGTCACAAGAACCGACCCTATCCTACCAATGTGGATGGCAACATGCATTCATTACCTCATCACCCAGTTTGGTTGATTCACTGCATGGAGCCGGAGCCATTTTGAAACATGCACTCTGCAGAACTGCAGAAGTAATATGTGGAAATGTGACAAAACAAAAAGACAATTCCCAAACAATGAATTTGTGGCCCAGAGCTGGACAGGCTCTCTAACTCCATCTGTTGCACGGCACCACTCAATTTGTTTGTTTGTACGACAGCCACACAACTCAATATGTGTTGTCGTTACACCAGAATTCCTACCGGCCACCTAGAGTCTGGTTTTGTGACTTCCTTATTCTCTGTGTGTTATTTTTCTTCCCTTAGTGCCTTGCTCAATGGTTTGGGCCTTCTCGTAAGGGCAAACCTTTGTGCAAAGCTTTGAGCCGCCACCCTCAGATAACTAACTCCAGACCTAGACTCCAGGACCGTGTCTGAAACATGTCCAATGTTTGTGTGTCACCTCACCTCTTAACCACCTCTTATGTCATGTAGTGTGTGCGTGTCACTGTTCCTAAATGGCTTTGTCAAGAGAGACACGTTGGCTACCGTAACATGGACCTCACAAGCCTGCGTGTGTACACGTGTGTTTTGTGTGTGTGTGTGTCTGCTTTTTGTGGGTGCACAAGGGTGAAATAATAATGTGTGGGCAAATTATTTCTTGGGTGACCAAACAAGCTCAGAAACCAGTTTTTAGTGTCATCTCATTCCTTTGGGTAAATACTCGCCTATGCGTATATGTGTGTGTGCACACACACACACACACACACACACACACACACACACACACACACACACACACACACACACACACACACACACACACACACACACACACACACACACACACACACACACACACACACACACACACACACACACACACACACACACACACACACACACACACACACACACACACACACACACACCGGTATCTGAATTCAGTTGAAATTCAGATGAGGCAACCAAACAATGCTGGTGTGGAAGGGGGTCTGTGTTTGTTTAGAGTGAGGAAATTACAACCCCCCTCCAAACACCCCACACCCCACATTGTTGCAGTCAGAGTTTCGTCACAAAGATCCTGTTGGGCTTAACCCTCGAGACCGTTGCATTTCAAGTCTTGCACGAGGGATCTGTGCACAACATTCGCCACACGTGTGCCTGCGTGACAGAAGTCTAAACAGGATTGTTGGGGGAGAAATATTCCACCGCGCCGATGGTAGGGGGATGTCTGTTTTTGGAAAATGTTCTGCACATTTGACACTTTGTAATGAATCTTGTCAAATATTTGCGTTGGGTCGTAATTGGCATTTATCCTCTACTGACCTTGCAAGTTATTAACATAAAGTCAGGGTTGGCAATTTTTAACCGGAGTTGAGGTGAGCTAGGGGTCTTGGGGAAGTGGCTTGGGAGGGGGGCCTGAAGGAAGGGTGGGATATTTTTTAATTGCATACTTGTTGTAAGCATACTTGTTGTAAGCCTTGCTTACTCGGGCCGGCTTCTCTGAATTGCCTTCCCTAGCTTCAAATCATTTTTTATGCAAAATTGGAAAAAAAAATGTTTGCATAGAAATGTGAATTTAATTTCTGGACCCGATTTGTCTGTATTTTAACACATGTCGATCATGTTGTCAAAAGGTTTGACTTAGAAGAAGCATGCACGTGGCCACACACATATAAATGGCCGCACCCATGTAGCTGGCTGTGCCATGTGCATCTCTCACCGCTCTACCAAGGAGCTGGGTTAATCATTAGCCGTTAGCGGTGAGCTATCTGTCCCCCGTGTTGTTTCCTCCTTGCCTTTTCCACTGTGTTCCAGCGGCGCCGGTCTCCCTCCCACCTGTAGTTGGCCCTAACCTCGCTAACCCTTGTGGTGTTTGTCGCCCTCTAGTGACTAACACTGTAACCTTCCTGCCTCCCGCTTTTTTTTTTTTTTGTGAAAGCCAGCAGGAGTTTACTTGAGCCACGCTCGTCGTAATCCTGTCTGCATGTTCTCCTCTCTGTCTCTCTGTCTCTCTGTCTCTCTCTCTCTCTCTCCCCCCCTCCCCCGGGGCCCCTCCAGGACCTGCAGCAGGTCATGGTGTCGGGGGCCCAACCTGAACGAGACCAGCATCGTCTCGGGGGGATACGGCGGCACAGCCGAAGGCATCATCCCCACCAGCTCCATCAAAGGTAGGCCTGCGCCGCCCCCCCCCCCCCCCCCCCCCCCTCCGTCGCCTAGGAAACCACAGAGAAGCCGTGAGATGAGCGGCCGCGGAACACGTCCGCCTGCACGGTCCCCGTTTGCCTCGAGAGCGCTGCTCGACCCGCGCAGTGTTTGTGTATCTCCGGTTTGTAACGCCATGTTGTTGTTGTTCTGTTGTCCTTGTGTTTGTGTGAACACAGCGGCTTTAGTTAAGACCACCTGGGTCATGTTGGCCCTGACTGCCATCCTGCCTGGATGGGCGGTGTGTGCGTGCGTGCGTGCGTGCGTGTGTGCGTGCGTGCGTGCGTGCGCGTGTGTGTGTGTGTGTGCGTGTGTGTGTGTGTGTTTGACTGTGTGCGTGTGCGTGTGTGTGTGTGGCAGAGGGCTGCCTCAGTTCTTCTCATTCTAATCATGTGGATTTATTTGTGTTTCCGTCAGGGCCGGCCATTCACGTCAACTCTAACTTTAACAAACGGATCCCAAATGCAGGAATAGGTGGCTCCTCAGATCCCCTTCTTGTTGAATACCACAAGAGTTCATTCCCAAATCCTGGATTAGTTTTTTTAACACGTGGGCAGGATCAGGGCTCAGGTTTTTAGTATGAAACTAAAGACTGCAATTAAAGGTCAATTTTTAATGACCAAAACCAACATGATACTGCCCTGATTGGTGGGGTTATCCATGCCATTTTTGGTCTGCCAACCTTTATTTCCTCTTGGATTTGGGAAGGAGCTCTTTGTTGTTGTCGTTGTCTTATGAGCACCGTTCACGACTTCTGTTTCTCTCTGAGCCGGGGCAGTCTCTGTGTTCCTGCCTGTCAGCAGCGTGGGTTCTGGGGTTTTGTCTCTTCGCCTTTGGTCTCTGTTGTGCTCCTCTGCACTCGGCCCGCTTTCCTCCTGGGATCTCAAACTGCGCCGCTGTGCCTCTTGTCTGATTTCCCCCACCATCGCCCTCGAGTTCAAAGCGCAAGTTCTCTCTGGTCCAAACAGGAAACCCTTACGGCGTGCGCAGTTGTTTGTTTTTTTCCGAACTCTGCTATGTGCATATGTGCAGGATTGTGTTGCGTATGCTTTGGAGGGGACTCCGAAAAGAACAAGTATACTGATGGGAAGTGTGTCTGGAGGAATGGCTTCAGGTGTCTTCTCCTGAACGGTGTTGTCCGCAGACCCAATGTCCATGGTTACTCGTGTCTCTTGTGTCAACTGTTGTGGTCCTCTACTAACCATTGTCTCTCTTCATCTTTATCCACATGTCTGGCGTCTTCCCCAAACCACTCCCGTTCTCTCCTGACACGCTACTGATTCATTCCGTGCCCTTATCCCTCCCGTCTGTCCTCCCCCTTGATTTGACTCGCCTCCCATCCTCGCATTTTTCACTCCCCAAATCATTTCCCTGTCACACCCTGCTCCTGTTTTTTTTTCGTCCCACTTTCATCAAACCGTCCTTTTGACGATCATCCTGTCACTCTTGTGCACCCTCCCCCCTCGTGTGTACCCTCCCCGTCTGCGCCTTTGCGCTGCATGGCTCTCTCTCTCTCTCTCTCTCTCTCTCTCTCTCTCTCTCTCTCTCACTCTCTATGACTCTCTCTCTCTCTCGATCTCTCTCTCTCTCTCTGTGACTCTCTTACTCTCTCTCTCTCACTCTCACTCTCTCTGACTCTCTCTCTCTCTCTCTCTCTCTCTGCTCTCACTCTCTCTCTGACTCTCTCTCTCTCTCTCTCTCTCTCTCTCTCTCTCTCTCCTCTCTCTCTCTCTCTGTCTCTCTCTGTCTCTCTGACTCATCGCCATGCCGATGCCACGTCATAACAATCGGTCCGTACCCAAACCGACCCCCCTGTGGCGTCAAACTCGCGACTCACGCCATGACTTGCACGCTTTGGCCCTGAACCCGCCTGACCCTCACCCTTGTGCCCATAAACCCATAAACCCCATGTGCCCACCGCCGCACACACACACACACACACACACACACACACACACACACACACACACACACACACACACATACACACACAAACATACACACACACACATACACACACACACACATACATACCCACACACACACACACACACACACACACACACACCACACACACACACACACACACACACACACACACACACACACACCGCCGCCCCAGACCTGCGTATGAAGGCCAGGCGAGGTAGTGTGCCTCCAAGCTACGCCCACCGCGCGACACTTAGCGCACCAGTCATATGAATACCAAGGTACTGGCGGTAAAGACCACTTAGCCGTCGGCTCGGGGTGTTTTGATTGGTTTAAATTGGTGTGGTCGTTGAGGTCACGTGTGACATCACCGATTTGAGCCAATCGGAAACGCCAGTTGCAATATCTTATGTTTGCGCGAGGGGTGCTGTTCCTTTGTTTAGATTTTAGAGTATGGTGCATCTTTAAACCCTCATCCCATATTACGTACAATTTATAATATCGACCTGATGAAACCTAAAGGAGGGCGAAAGACTTCTGTGCATGCATACAAGTCATCATGGGGGCGGCAGTAGCTCAGTGGGTAGAGCGGGTGGAACAGAGCGGGTCGTCCACTAACCGCAGGGTCGGCGGTTTGATTCCCTTGATCCCCCTGCTCCTCCAACAGTCCACATGTCGAACCCCACAAATGTACTGATTGTAAGTCGCTCTTGGACAAAAGCGTCTGCTAAATGCCCCCCTTTACCCTTTTTAAGTCATTCTTCCACACTAAAATGTTCCTACGAACCATGTGTTCACTCTTTTCATTCTGTCCTGTGTTTGCTCATTAATTCACTAACCCCTGTGTACGTCTCTGTTGTCTAGAAGCTTGTGGCAAATAGACATGCTTTTTTAAAACCTAGAGATAATCCATTCAAGTCACTTTTGACACTGAAAACCTTCTGGGCTAGATAATAAGTGCAATGTATAACATTTCACCAAGCTCAAAGCTTAAATTTACCTGGACATATCTGTAGTAAATGCAGATGGATGGGGATTTCCTTAGTGTCATTAATAAAGTTATTACAGATATGTACTGCAAGTTTGAGTGGACACACTGTCATTGAGCTTTTTGAAATCTGAAAGTCCCCCACCTACTAAGTTGGAGGGTCTCGATCCAACACGCTGAGAATTGAAGCATTCAGGGGAGGGGGGGGGGGTCTTGATTTGAACACGGGCAGGGCTACAAACGTTTGGACTCAGAGAACTACAACTACGGTGGCCTTGGGGGACCTCTTCTATCATAGTGCCAGGACGCTCGCGAGGGCCGCGTTGCCCCGAACACATTTCTGAATTGCTTTGTTGTCGTTCGTCAGGATCCAACATCAACCACAGTGCCAGCAGCTCTTCGCTGTCGGACGACGCGAACCGAGGCGTGGCCGTGGAGAAGCTGGAGTACGTCAAGAAGTGGGGCCTCAACACCTACAAGGTTAGCCCCCCCCCCCCCCGCGCGGTAGCTGTGGTTCCCCTTTGTTTGGAGGGGCGGCTTTGGTTTTTAGCCTAAAGACAAAACCAGTGAGCTTCCGAGGCTGCGTGAGGAACGCGACGGCTAAGCTGTGTTTCTCCGGGGGATGGTGTTCAAGTGCGTGACATGCCGTTTCTTTTGTTCTTTTTGTCACGATTGACAACTGAGGGCATTATGCTGTTATGCATTTGTTAAATCCGCCATAATGTCTTCCCGTATATTCATCAGTGGTTGTACTGTTGTTGGAGGTCTTTATACGTTCCAGTTCAACTGGGGAACATATTTATGTACATTCACGTTGTCCAGCTGGCCTCTCGTAGCACTCCTACTATGCTCACCACTCTTGGGTATCCCTGACTCCTCCTCTCCTCCTCCTCCTCCTCCTCCTCCTCTTCCTCCAGTGCACCAAGCAGATGATCTCGGGAGCGCTTTGGGCGGGGCTCGCGGACCGTGGACCTGGAGCTGGAGGCCCAGATCGAGGTGCTGCGGGACACCAAGAAGAAGTACGAGAACATGCTGCGGCTGGCCAGAGCGCTGACCAACCACTTCTACAGCATGGTGCAGACGCAGCACGCGCTAGGCGACACCTTCGCCGACCTCAGCCAGAAGTCTCCAGGAGCTACGGTACGACACCCCCCCACCCCAGTGTGGTGCTAGCCGCAAGATTAGCTTAGCAATGGCAAACGGTTACTTAAATGTGTGGAACAGAACATGAAAACCAAATGAAACATCTCAGCTTTTCAAAATAAAAGTCCCGCCACCATTTTGGGATGGCAAGTTTGACTCGTTGGCTCAGACGCGACACTGAAGCCGAATGAGGAAGGAGACAGTACGTTTACATGCAGCAAGAAATTCGAATTCTAATCGTATGAGACATCGTTCAGACTTTTTAAGTGCATGTAAACACCTTAATCGACCTACTTCGGACCTACTTCGGACATCTCAAAATCGGATAACAACACCTGGATAATTCGTCATAGTCGGACTTTTAACGGCATGTATACTCAGCAATCGGATCTGAATCGGATTTTGCATTCTGCGCATGCGCATCGCCATTCTGCACATGCGCAGCGCCACATAGCGTCCAGAGTCAGCCCATGCTCCGGCTGTTAATCCGATTTCTCCTGAACGGTATGTATACTCGGACAAGTGATCCGGTCTTACGCATGTCATTATCTGATCCGATCAGAAATTCGAATTTCTTGCTGCATGGTTAAACGTACTGACTGAGGGACCTGTGTGTGTGCGGTCTCTCGACAGGACGAGTTCGGCTACAACGCCGAGACGCAGAAGCTGCTGTGCAAGAACGGGGAGACTCCTCCTGGGCGCCGTCAACTTCTTTGTGTCCAGCATCAACACGCTGGTCAACAAGACCATGGAGGACACCGCTGCTGACCATCAAGCTGTACGAGAACGCCAGGGTGAGGAGCAGCAGCAGCAGCAGCAAGCAGCAGCACGGCTGTTTACGTGTGGCTTCGGTTAAGGCTGGGTTATGCTTCGTTGTATACTTCCGCGTCGACGCAACGCTGGGGGGGTTGCGGACCCTTTGTGGACCCTTTATGGACCCTTTACGTTCTCGACGTGCACCTCCCAAAATCCTAGATGCGCGTCGAGGCGACGCAACCCCAACGCAGCGGCTTTGGCTGTGATTGGTCCACGAACTACATTGGCTGGAGATCGCTTTTCCGGTTTCTCCACTGGTAAACACCCGCCACGGTGGTAAACACAGCCTTCATAAATGCTTCGACTGATTGGCGTCAACATATATATATATATATATATATATATATATATAAAACTTTCTGCCTTCATTTCTGTAAAAAAATTTTAACTCGCTAGTAATCCGTATGTAATGACCAGAATGGTTATTCTGGTCCCTCTACCGGTGTGGGCAATGAATAGCATTTCGAGACGTAAACCCCACGTAAACCCCACTCAGAACCATCACGGGCTCATTGACTGCGTCACGAGCAACTGCGTGGCCATTGCGTGATCACGACGCGATCCCTACGCAGAAGCATAAACCAGCCTTTTGTCAGGCTTTGAAGGTACCACCTGGAAAGAATCTGAACCTCCTTCTCATGACTGGCCCCTTTGGCCGGAAAGTGAACTGCACAAGCCTGCTCAAGCTTGTTTATTGAGAGCACTGTAGCCCAAGTGCTGTGTGCTGAGACAGTGACTGAGACAATAAAGGGTTATGAAAGAACAGGATGTCTTTATGCAGGCCCACGCAGGTCCCTTTTGGTTTTATTCAGACTTCATTCAGTGAGTAGCATCCTCGCTGTATTAACAGTGTGAAGGAGCATCAGGCCACCACCACGCCCCCTCACAAATACAAAGACATACATTGACTACATTGTGTGTGAGTGGGTGCTTTGAGCGGCCGAGCTCTGTAAAGCGCTGTATAAACGGGGATGTCCTCAGTGACCCAGTGGTCTGTGCTCTCTCTCTCTCTCTCTCTCTCTCTCTCTCTCTCTCTCTCTCTCTCTCTCTCTCTCTCCTCTCTCTCTCTCTCTCTCTACTCTCTCTCTCTCTCCTCTCTCTCTCTCTCTCTCTCATCTCTCTCTCTCTCTCTCTCTCTCTCTCCTCTCTCTCTCTCTCTCTCATCTCTCTCTCTCTCTCTCCTCTTCTCTCTCTCTCTCTCTCTCTCTCTCTCTCTCTCTTCCCCCCCCCCCCCCGGCGCAGGCTGGAGTTTGACGCCTACCGGGCCGACCTTGAGGAGCTGAGCTTGGGCCCTCGCGACGCCGTCACCATGGCGCGCATGGACGCCGCCCAGCAGCAGTTCCAGGTCACAAGGACAAGTACGAGCAGCTGCGCGCCGACGTCACCATCAAGCTCAAGTTCCTGAGGAGAACAAGGTGAGCCGGAGGGACCGGCGCCCACCGCGCGGTCCTCCCTGGGGGGGGGGGCCCTTCCCTCCGTCTCCCTCGCTGACCGCCTGTCTCTGCTCCCCCCTCTCAGGTGAAGGTGATGCACAAGCAGCTGCTCCTCTTCCACACGCCATCTCGGCCTACTTCGCGGGCAACCAGCAGCAGCTGGAGCAGACCCTGCAGCAGTTCAACATCAAGCTGAAGCCCCCGGGAGCTGACAAGCCGTCCTGGCTGGAGGAGCAGTGAGGCACCACCGGCCTCCCCTCCAACCGCCTCTCTCTCCGTCACTTCCTCCTTCCAACCCCCCCCCAACCCTCCCCTGACAGTCCTCCTCCTCTGCCTCTTCCTCCTCCTGCTCCTGCTGCTGTTTCTCCTCCTCCTCTTCTTCTTCCCCACAACGTCCACAGTGGACCACCGAGGGAGCTGGGTCCTATGGACTAACCTGGAAGGCCCTGACATGTGTGGGGGGGGGGGGAGGGCCGCACGTGGGCGGCTGTCCATGCGGGGCGTGATGGATGGCAGGAGAGATGTAACTATATATAGATATAGATATATATATAGAGAGATATAGATATATAACAAATGGACGCGAGGAACCCCGCGCGGCCCGCTTCTAGGACCGGACCACGTGGTTCTGAGTGCCTCTCTTCCCTACTCCCTTTTTTTTTTTCCGTACACTCACCCCCCCCTCCCCCACCCTCCCCCCCTTAGCCCGGTCCCGTTGGTTCCATTGGTAAAGCCCTTCAGCACTCTACACATTCCAGTCTGTTTTGCCCATCCTCTTCATCCCCCCTCCCCGCCCGGTCCAGTTCTGCTGCATCGTTGGTTGTTTTTGGCCCGTTGGTGATGATCTCTTTAGCGTTCTCTCTCGTCTCTCGGCCGTTTCTGGACCCCGCGGTGCTGAAGCCCAAACTAGAGACCGACTCGCATTCCAACATCGTCATCGTCGTTGGAAGACAATTTAAAGGGCCCTGAATCACAAGCCACGCCTCTGCTCACACCAGAACTCTCCCCAACAGAACTCTCCCCAACAGAACCTGTATTGTCCTCGTGTGCCTCCTTGTGCTGACCGATCTAGGAGTCGCACTGCTTTTATTTTTCCGGCCGCAGACACTGAAGAGGGAGTTCTTCAGAAGCTCACCAGAACCTCGAGACATCTCACACCAAACTGCGTGCAGCTCCACTCACTCCGCCTCGCGTCCAAAAGGCAAAACGGTTCACGTTGTCGCCGGCGAACGTAAACGCTCGCCACGGAGTCGCCCAGCCTCGCTTCCGGTTCTGGTGCGGGTCGTTTTGGCCCGGGGGGCCGTGGCGGTGGAACCCGCTCGACTGTGCTCTGCGCTCCAGAACGTGCTGACGGGGCTCGCGGTTCCGGTCGGAGCACAGCTTCCCGCGCTGCTTTGGCGACGCCCTGGGCTCGGACAGGAGAACAGTGACTCTACGCTCAAAGCCATTTACCACCTGCTGCCAGACTGGCCCCTAACTTTCACAGGAGTGCTATATATATATATATATATATATATTTTTTTTTTTTCATTTTCTTCCTACTTTTTTGGATTAATTTCTCAAATTTGCTCAGATTAACGGGATTGAACAGTACTGATTTAAAAAAAAAAAAAAAAAAAAAAACACATCAGCGTCTGATCGGTCAGTTCTAAAGAACAACTGAATACTTTAATCTAAGTATGGCAATATCACCGAAAGTTATTGTGGACATTCACGATGAGCTCGGATTTGCTCGATTGTTAATTAATTTATACTTGCGATGGAAAGGAACTTGTGCAAAGGCAGAGCGTGTTTTGGTGCCCTTCCTGTGGTTTTATTTGAGTGTTTAGGCCTCGCTCTGAGACAAAAGACACCCCTTAGTGTTTGCAATGGTTTAACAAACTGCAATGTGTTCAAGATTCAATACTTTATATTACCGATAATCTTAGCTGTTAGCGATTAGCCTCAGTGCGCTGATGACAATGAGACCATCGTGGCATAACAGTCAAGAAGACACTGTACATTATAACATTTTAAAAATATTCACACATAACCCCCGACCCACTGAGCATTACATACACTGATTGGTGTAAGATAAGACACTCCAAGACAAAAGTCAAAGTGCAAAGTAATTATTCACACATTGCAGAACAGCATTACCAAGCCTCTAGAACTCCTGGAAGAGTCAGTGAATGAAAAAATAAGTCCCATGCAAGGGGATTTCATGGATTTGGAAAACATTTGAAATGAAAAAAAAAATCCTGTTTCTGGCAAGTGTAGTTTATGTAAGATAGTTTGGTGATTAGGAACACATGGTACCAAACCATAATTATTTATCATTCATCATAGTTGATTATGATAGACAACATACCTTAAAATTGTACATCTTCACTATCAGCGTGATGCTTCAACTTGTCTCATCTCGTTCTTAGGAGAATTTCAACCTATGGAAACGTACAGCAAATCAAAAAAATCTTGGATGACTTTAATGTATGAATTATCTACTACCTATGAACCCTGTTTTAAGGGGTTTATCTACAAATTCAGAGGCAAATCTATGATTCTATTTTATCGTACGTTCAATGTTTGTATTTTACTTTCTAGTTTTGTCTCAGTCTGCGCCAACTACTGTCCTGTGTCTACTATTTGACAAGCACTATAGCTGACGTCCAGCTAAACCCATGAAGGCTATTCTTTAGTTATCTTTATCACAGCTAGGATCAGCACTCTGTTGTCGCTAATTGTAATATTTTTATATTGTTATCATTGGGACTTGAGTTCTGATTCAGAACACTAATAATTCCTCGTTTGTTTGTCCGCTGTGTTGCTCCCGCACTACAAACATGTCCTCACGCACAGTTGTGTAAAGTTGACGGAAGAGATCGCATACCAACATGTCACTGGAATGTCTAAGCTCCTAAAATGGATTTGTGTTTATCCCCTTTTGTCGTCGTACGTCAACCAAATCAGAAGCTAAATGCTTTCCATAACTCATTTCTGGGTCTCTTTTGCCGAACATTCGTATGCTGAGCGTTAACATAATGGGTGGATCCATAAGTAGACTAAGATATAATTTAGTCTGCATTCGTTGTAGTATAATAACACATCGCTCACGTAGGTTCTGTACGCGTAGGATTACATTGTTAGACTCAGCCGGCGGAGCCGCAGATCACATCGTAGAACTTCGTTAGCCGCGCCTCGCGTCTCGTGTCGTGTACTTGCATGCGGGCAGTGGTGACACCGAGCAGCGCGGTTTGTGCGTCTCCGTACAGACGCTGTGTTCTGCCCAGCATGACGTCTGTCTGCCGTGCTTTCAGCTGTCGACATTATGTTAAATGTAAAGGAAAAAAGACACAAAAAAAAAAACCTTGTGGAACAATAACAATTTCAATTTATTTCCGTTTGATTAATTTCCGTTAGCTTTTTTTTTTTTGGAGCGCGTCAAATGCTAAACGCTTCCCATGTAATGTTGCTGTGGAGGCTGTTCTTCCTCTTAGCCTATGATGCTGATGTTGTTATTGTACACACTACACACACACACACACACACACACACGACTCGTGTGAATCCCCAGGCCTGTATAACTTGTGTACTTGTACACAGCAATATTTATTGGATAAAAGTGTGTTTCTTCTCCTCCCCACCACACACATCCTCCAGCATCACGCCACGCCCTTCAAAAGGTCCGAACGACCGGAGTCGGAACCATCATCCATTTTGAAATGTTGCCTATGAAGTGTGTATATTATGGAATTATGGAACTCTTAAAGTGAGGTTTTATCTGTGGACAATCAATATTTTGTATTCTATAGTACACGTGGATGACTGTACATAATGCTGTTTCAGAGGACAAGATGAGCGTCATGTGTCATGGACCGATGTGAGTTTTTGCCTTTATTCCACTGAAACCTGACTCTTCCCAAAGGACAACAATAAAGTACATGTTTTAAAATGTGGGCTGGAATTCATTATTTTCAAGTTGCTGAGTTTTAGTTTATTAATAAAACGCTGACATACAAACTGGCACCCATTTTAGGATACAGTATCCATAGGCTGATTTTTATGTTTTGATAAGTTTTTTTTTTTTTTAATTTAAAGACTTGTAGACAGTGTAGTCAACTTTGTCAAAGTGCCAAGATGCAGAATCAGCTAAATAGATCTTAGATTTGGCTTGGTCTAGAGCATTGGTTCCCAAACAGTGTGCCGTGAGGCAAGTCCGGGTGCGCCGTGGGATTTTGTGACAACCATACATTATTATTGCAGTATACAACTACACAAAAATAATGATTTCTTAATTTAGTTTATCAGTACTTTGTATGGACTCAATTCATAATACAGAGGGAAACTATATACCTAAAAACATTCCTTTAATTCTTGCTTCGTTTTTAATTTTGTGACCTGTCTGGTTTTAATGGGTGTGTTGCTGCTTTGATGAAGCCTAAAGTTTCAAATACATTTTTGAAATATTTTATTATTTTACATGATATGAGTGGTAACACGTGTTATAAAGGCTATTTTGCACAGTAGGTGTGCCTTGAGATGTTTACTTGTCCTTTGGTGTGCCTTGGGCACAAAAAGTTTGGGAACCACTGGTCTAGAGGCATGAGCAAATCCCTCAGATGTATGTGACACTTACACACCACTTGTAAGGTCCACAGTTTCCCAGCAGGAGGTCGTTTGGTTGGCCGATGCGCAGGTAGTTGCAGCGGTGACGTCACGCCGTATCAACTGGTGGCCGTCTACGACAAACACCGACGCCCGGGTTAAACACCGCATTTAAAACAAACGGCAGGTCGGTGTCCTGTAAGAGATGATGGAATGATGGATGGCCCCTCGTTGTGGCTCCTCAGGTGCGATGGGCGTTTCCTAGTGCGCGGAAGCAGGGACGCGCCGCCGGCACGCCGACACAGGTGGAGGCGCGCTGGATCGCTCCGCCTCAAACGCACCAGGTGGAGGTGAATCGCAGATCAATTTCTTTGGAAGACAGTGTGGCAGCATTACGGTCAGTGAAAATGAAATCCATTGCAACTACGAATATCTTTGAGTTTGATGGGTGACTTGATTGAAACGCTTTGTGAAGCAGGTCTGCAGATGATTCGTCACACATGTGCGTGATATGACGCATCAAAATGACCCGTTTTATTTGTCGCATGTTTTGTGTGTGCAAATGTAGCCTAGTTCATTCGTACCAATGCAGCTGACAATGGGCGATTTGAAGTTAGATTCAACTTTGTTATCCTGCCTGCTCAATTGGTTTGCATACATTTGTTTGTTGTAATTGTCATTTATAGTGGTGATTTAAAACAATTCGTCAAGCTTCCCGGAGTACAGAGCTAAGAAGTGAGAATCAGACCTTAACAGCGTTTAAACCAGAGGTCACAAACGAACCCGAGCGCTACTTCAAGAGTGATGTGTAGTACGAAGGGCTGCTTGTTTTATAGCTTTCAAGTTCTTCACATTGTTCTCGTCTTTGAAAATAATGTTTGCAATTGTCATCATTGCTCCTTTCATGACCTCCCTGTCCGAAAAGTCTTTTTTTGTTCTTTATCAAAATACTTGCAGCTTTATATTAAATTTCAGTTGCTTTTTGTGACTTTTTCACCGGCCTCGTGAAAAATGACCGTTCGACCAAAGCTGCTTTTTAACTCCCGGGCCTTTTCTGCCAGGTGGGTAGTTAGCGTGGAAGTTACAAGTCGACTTCAAGAAGCCAATACTTATTGTTTAAACTTTAAACGATTAATTGACTTCTTGAAGTCTACTTGAAGACGCAAACTCAGTTGGCAGTGTGTGTGTATGTATGTGTATGTATGTATGTATGTATATATATATATATATATATATATATATATATATATATATATATATTGGCCTATATATAAACAGTGAGATGCGTCCTTATTATAGATGTACGGTTATTTGCCAGTTTAACTTGGTCAATTGCTTATGTTTACAAAGCGACTCTAAGGTCTGCTCACTCAAAAATGTTTTGCATAGTCAAAAGTGTACAAGTAAACTGTCCTAAAATTTCCACTGAATATGATTTGTTTTGTGCTGTGCTTCAGTGCAACTCCCTGGCCCAATATCTTTAAGATCTCTTGCTTTCCAAAGATCACCTCAGAGGTGCATAGAAGTGCACAGACACAGACACACACACGCACATGCACACACCCGGCAGTAGCTCAGTAGGTAGAGCGGGTGGACAGAGTGGGTCGTCCACTTTGTAGGGTCGGCGGTTCGATCCCCTTGATCCCCCTCCTCCAACTGTCCGCATGTCAAACCCCACAAAAATGTACTGATTGTAAGTCGCTTTGGACAAAAGCGTCTGCTAAATGCCCCTTTACCCTTTTACACCCATGTTTGTCATTAATGTGTGTGTGTGTGTGTGTGTGTGTGTGTGTGTGTGTGTGTGTGTGTGTGTGTGTGTGTGTGTGTGTGTGTGTGTGTGTGTCTGCAGGTGTACATCGATAAAGCGATACAGTTCCCCGTCGGCCGAAGCAGGTCAAGGACTGAGGACCTCTTTCCTCGCTCCTCGGACTGAACGATGTTGATGGAAGGAGCGTTAGTCTTCACTCCTTCTCTTTCTCCTCCTGTGGTTGCCCCCCCTCCTCCACCCCCGCCTCCACCCCCACCACCACCACCACCACCCCC
This sequence comes from Urophycis tenuis, assembly GCA_036785325.1. Lineage (NCBI taxonomy): Eukaryota > Metazoa > Chordata > Actinopteri > Gadiformes > Phycidae > Urophycis > Urophycis tenuis. Next base: position 6,754,290 of record JAXIVH010000012.1, on the reverse strand, counting down.
ACCATATCCTCCCCCAGACCCACCGACTCCCGCCCTTCCCACAGCATTTACACCTCCCCCGCCTCCACCCCCACCCCCACCTCCACCTCCACCCCCACCCCCTCCTCCACCTCCACCTCCTCCTCCCCCACTGCCGGCCACTCCCGCCATGCAGCGGCGCTGCATGAAGAAGGTGAACTGGGACGCCATCCCCAGCGGGTGCATTCTGGGCAAGCTGAACGTGTGGACGTCGGCGCGGCCCCAGACCAAGGAGCTGGTGCTGGACCTGCGGAGCATGGAGGAGCTGTTCAGCCATCGCGAGACGCAGGTCCCGCCCAGGGGCCGTTGGACCCCCGCCAACGGGCACAGGGGCCACGAAGGCTCGGCGGTCTTCTCCAGAGCTGTGCAGGTAATGAGCTCCTCTTCCTCCCGTGTGTGTGTGTGTGTGTGTGTGTGTGTGTGTGTGCGCGCGCCACTCTGAACTTGAGCGATGTCGTCTGTTTCAACGTCTGGCCGAGTTGAGTGTTTTAGTTTGTTTAGTTGCTTGGAGATCGAATCCAGACTGTCCAATGTTTCTCAAGTGGCATCATCTGCAGTAAAGTTTTAGGATGCGGACCACTGATGAAGACCCCACTATCTAGCTATTCAGGTGCTAGGGGCCGAACCACTACAGGGTTTGTTTCATCAAAGTTCTCTTTGCTTACATCCTTCTCTTAATCACACAAACACAATGGCCGGTAGGGTTTGTTTTTCTAGTGGATTACCTCATGCTGGGCGATTTACTTGCCTCGTCTCTTTAACTGCGGATGGATGTCGGCCGAGCCCGGGTTGTGAACCTGGCAGGTTCATGGACCATACCCATGATCTGCAGTTTCTCTCTGTTTTAGGTCTCCATTCTGGACTCCAAGAAGAGCATGAACATCGCCATCTTTCTGAAAACCTTCAAGCGGTGAGGGCTCCAAAAAAAAATCCTTCTGAATACGGAAGATTTTTCAGAAATGTTCTACAGAGCATTGGTTTCCAACCTTTGACTCACCACTGATCAATACCTTTTCGCGGACCACCTCGTATGCAAACGGTGCCCCCTTTAGTGTGAACCAGTGAGTTCAATGTCCAACCATAGGCCCAGTCGGGAGAACGCCTGATGTAGGACTGCATGGCCAACAGCTTTCGGGTTGTCTGGTTGGTGACCATGGTTACTAATCTGTCGTGATCTCTGAACGGTGCGGTGCCTTCATGGAGAGCTCTTTGGTTGATCTCAGTCTTTTTTTGCGTCCCTGAGGAGAGTTTGTCTCCAAGACAGCAGAGATGAGTGGTCTGGACAAGATCAGATAATCATACACCTTGATTTAGATAATTGGTGCACTGGCAAAAATGGCAAGTAGTTACTGTAAGTGGATTAACAAATATTTCAAGTATTCCTTTTCTTACCGCGGATTCAGTCAAAATATAATTACCACTGAAATGCCACAGACTGCGAGAAGCTATTTCTGGGCATCCTAATTGCATTACATTTTCACATTTGGATCAAGGTTCGTGCACACTTTACTTTGAATAGGGAATGCTTTTGTGTCCATTTGTCACCGCTGTAACAACCATGAGTGAATTTGACTGAAGCACTCGGGCCTCCAGGCCACTGGTAATCGGCTGACATTTCATGAAGAGGATCATGGAAATGCCACATGGATGAAGTTTGATAATGTGAGACATTTAAGATTACAATGACAAGGCGTCCTACAGCCTCGTATCACAGTACCATTTGTGTACGCCCTGTTTGGTGAGTGGATGCTTTGTTTCAACATTAACTCAAATCCATTCAAGTTAATCCAATTGAATGGACGTAATTGTCTCCTTCTGCAGGCCTGTTGCAGAAATGGTGGAGGATATTCTTCAGGGAAACTGGCTGCGGTTTGGAACGGGCAAACTCAAAGAGCTTTGTAAACTGCTCCCAGAGGCCTGTGAAGTAAACAAATTAAACTATAGTCTCTATTCCGTTTGAAATGGAGCTATGGCTCAATATACCCACAAAGCATCTATTCAGTGTTAAAGGTCCTCGGGAGAGCCGACCCTTTCTGCGGTTCAGTCCATCCTGACCCGTGTTCCGCTTAACGAAGCCTTGTCGTTCAGGTGAAGAAGCTGTGTGCTTTCCGCGGGAACATCTCGCTCCTGACCGAGGCCGACCAGTTCATGGTGCAGCTGGTCAAGGTTCCAGGGTGAGTCAAAGGCTTCTTGGTTCACCACTTCATTATGATATTCAACGCATGACGTCTGCCTTGCCTATTGTATCGATGTATTTAAGTGCTTTTTAAGGCGTTTATGTGGAAATATTGTGCAAAATGTATTGCCTGCTAACTAAACATATATATTGTTGATGGTGTGAAGAGGTGTATTCAGTATTTTCAATGATGATGATGATGGTGATTATTTGAACAGCTATGAAGAGCGACTGAAGTCCATGGTGCTAAGAGAGGAATTCCTCCCCCTGATGGAAGAGATGAAGAACTCTGTGGATGTGATGACCAAAGCAGCCAATGGTGTGACACACTCACTCACTAGTCCTTTTTCCATCCAATTCTGAAGCGACTTATGCCCAATGTCGATTTAATTTAAAGCGACACTAGACGCACCAAAACCGTTTTCCATCAAAAGAGCACTTCTAGCGCATTGAAGTCACGTCACACTGCCCCTCGTTAATTCACATATTTCTAATGCGCTGTGTCATTTTCCATCCACTGCGTCGCTCTTTTAGAATGTTTGTGTCAAAGGCTAAATAGACTTTATCGCGCGTGAGAATAGCCTTGGTTACCGGTTCAACTAAACAAAATGGAGAACATACGTGTCGTGTTTTTAATCATTAACATAATATCCGCTATAATTGTCATCAGACGAAGGATGGTGACCCGGAGAATGCGACTTGCGAACGTAATGACTGTCCTGATGACTCGTCGCAGTCGCAGATCGCCTGTAATCTGGCAGCACCAAAGGAGTAGTTTATGGTGGGAGGTGGACGTGTCATCCTTTACTGACCGTCAGTTTATGACTTATTTCCGTGTGAACAAAACTATGTTTCAAGAGTTATGTGTTCTTGTAGAGCCACATATGAGGCCAGACCCAACAAGCAGGAGAACAGCTGTATCTACAGATAAACGGGTGGCCATAGCACTGTACAAGTTAGGTAGCTGTAGCGAATACCGAGTCGTAGCCGGGAAGTTCGGTGTCAGCATCACTACTGTTCACAGATGTGTGTACAGCTTGTGCCGAGTGTTGTCTTCAGTGGTACACCGATTCATTAAATTGCCATCGGCAATGACACTCACTGAGGTAAATTATGTAATTGTGAGACACAAATCACAACATCCGAATTCTCGCGCATATAATAACACAGCACTGCGCATGTGCGAACTTCCTACGTCGCTTTAATCGTTTTCCATCTGATTTATGTCGAATTATCTCTCGCCAATCCACCTCTGAACAGCGACATAAATTAAGTCGACAAAGCTAGCGTTGAAGCCAGGGCCGTAACCAGGATTTTTCAAATACCGAGGTCAAATATTGCGATAAATCTTATTTGACAAAAAAAAAATCCTAATATGGTGACTTTTTAAAATACATTTTGGAAACGTGAATAAACAGAGGTAAATCACAAGCCCATCAAGGAGGTGAATATGTAGGTGAACAAGTTTATTAGAACAATTTCAAGTGATCACAAAAGTAGAGTATTTGAGTGACTGAGTGAGAATGAATGTGAGTGAGTGAGTGAGTGAGTGAGAATGAATGAGAGTGAGTGAGACTGAATGTGAGTGAGTGAGTCAGTGAGTGAGAATGAATGTGAGTGACTGAGTGAGTTGTAGGTCTTGTCACATCAGCTCAAGTCTTGTATTGGGTCCATTAACTGCAATGACACAATGGATAGACAAAGCAACAGGTTAGCATCATTCATATCCTTATTACAGCAGTGTAATATAAGCATACGTAGTAGTAAAAGTCTTTCAGTTATGTTTTGTCTCACCTTTTAGCAAAACAATTCTTCTGTGGCCAGAGGCATCCCATCTTTGGAGCACTTGTTGGGGATCAATTGAGATGCTGTTTTGGTGGACATGCATGACAGCAAGACCAGAAAGCCTGTCATCACCCATGGTTGAGCGAAGCCATGTTTTGAGTCGCCGTAATGCAGAAAAAGACCTTTCGCATGAGCATGTGGTTACTGGCAATGTCAAGTAGAGGGATAGCATCTGCTGAATGTTTGGATAAAATCCTAAGAATTCACTTTGAAGAATTTATTCTTCATAATGCACCATGAGCAGCACAACTAACCTCAAGATTGTGTCATATGAGAGAGTACACAGGGTGCACTGTTATCTGTTATTTTGCCCCGTGTGCATCATCAATTGTTTTAAGTAAAAGAAAAATATAAGTTTCTGACCCAGTTTCTATTAGTCTGCTTTATTTACATGTAGGAAGCCATATAGCACTGAACAAAACTGTGGCTAGTGAGGCTGAATGACCACTAGCCACAGTTGGCACAAAACTGTCAAGCCCTGATTTAAAAAAAAAGTTAGCTGAACAGCCCAAGCCATGTCACGATTCCCAATAATTTTATTACAGGTCGCGACTCTCTCTCTTTTTTTTTGGGAAAATCGAATTGAGAGAAAGATTTGTGTGCAGTGTGTTTGTGCCGACTGGAAAATGAAATCCTAACCAAGGGGCTTTGTGACTGTTGCTTGAAATGCTGAGGACAATGATCTAGCATCCTCCTATTCCTAGCCGCGCTTTGAACGCATATGAACATTATGAACTGTCACTCATTCTCACTGGCGATTGGCGAAATGAACTCACCTCCTCCTCATTCTCTCTTCCTTTTCCCCTGGCCAGTTGGCTTTCCAAAGCTGAGTTTAGTTTGAGTAGTTTTTTTCATGACACCACGACTAAAAACTGACTTCTGACTTCTCAGCCTATCTCTTCTCGTAGTGCCTAGCTGACTTTCGCGTCGAAGCTGCGTATATGATAAACATGTTTCCAATGTCGGGTGGCGTATTTCCGCTCAGTTTTAAAATATAACGTGATAATAAAGGGATTATGTGGACTTTATTTCAGAAAAACAAATGAGAATGCATGCTGATCTTTCCACCAATCAAAGTCAGAACGATTTTCATCGTATATTAATTTGACATTTCTCTGAATAAAAAATAAAAATAAAAAAAACACCAGGGAAAATACAGAGGTCATGACCTCGGTGTCCTCAATGCTGGTTACGGCACTGGTTGAAGCGACTTAACCGCTTTTCCATCACGTGTCGCATCAACTTTGTAATGCGCACTATTTTAAAGCGACTTTATATTGGATGGAAAAAGGATTACTGTCACTGTCAGTCTCTCAGTGTAATCTGTCCGATGCTCTTTGTGTTAATTTATCATTGTAGTTTTTAACCCTTTGATTCGTTCTCCCCAGAGCTGTTGGATTGCGATGACCTCCACTCAGTGATTCGCTTGGTGTTGAAAGCTGGGAACTACATGAATGCTGTCAGTCTTCTTCCTGAAGAACATGCGTCCTCTCATCAAGTCGTTCTTTGGACGCTAGTCAATCCTATCACCTGAATGGGAAAACCCTCGAATAATGAATCCCCCTCACCTCCCCCAGGGTGGACACAATGGGAACGCCATCGGCTTCCGGATGAATTCCCTGCTCCGGCTGGCCGACACCAAGGCCAACAAGCCTGCCATGAACCTCATGCACTTTGTGGCCAAGGTAGGACCAGGCCAGGGCACCGTGGTCAGACCACACGACCTATGGTTGTTTAAAAACAGGTGCGGTGGTTCCTGGCTTCATCCCGGAATGATGGGAATTCTTGCTCAGCATGGATATACTTGAATGATCCCTGATGCAAATCGCAGGAAAATGCAATTTCCCTCAGGAATCATTAAAGTATTTTTGTCTGTCTGTCTGATATGACGGAATGCTTCTTTCTCCATGTTGTCACCCAAGTCTGATTGTAGTATCAGTGCTCCAAATGATTTTTCTGTTTAGACATAAAATGGAGGACCTGCGGTGAGGTTCAGCTCGCCTCTGAGGGACAATATCTGCGGTCTCACATGGCCGTTTCCGTGACCATGACAATTTGTCATCGTTTTGTCATTTGTGTCTCCCTCGTGTCATTGCTGACTGTTTCACTCATGGGTCTACGCCCGCACGCAGCAAGCCGAGGACATTGACGCTGAGCTGCTCACATTTCCCAGCCAACTCGAACACATCGGAATGGCTTCAAGGTGACCGATACGCTGCATGTTATTTAGGACCCTTCGCACAAATCTTTCATGTCAGTGCACTTAGGGGCTACTCCAAAACTGAGGAGCTTGCGTATTCCTCGGTTTCTTTTTTTGTTGCATAGTTTTACGGAGAGCCTGAAGAAAGGGCTTTGCGATTCCTCGGCTGAGGAATTGTAGCCAGCTGGCTACGATTGAAGTCGGTTGCCATGTTACAAAGAATTGAACATGCAGGAAAAACCTTGTTGTTAATTGTTCCTCCTGACTGGTTGTTTGAGAGGCTGTCGCTGCCCCTGTGCTGACCGTGTTGTAAATGACTGCACAGGATTTGCCAAGAGGAGGTGAAGGCAGACTTTGAACGAGAAGTTAAAAAGATTGAGGAGGTACAGTTGTATGCCAACAGACAGCCTGGTCTGCTCCAGCAGATGGAGACATTTCTCCTGGTAAGGCTTTACCAAAACAATGCCAAATTATTGTCAGCCATTTATGAATGGTCCAGTAGTGGTCCAGTATTTATTGATGTTAAAAGACGATTTCAACTACTTGTGTTCCCTTAATGTTGAACGTGGATGTTTGTATTCCCCCCCAGAGGGCCAGTATGAAGTTGTCCGATCTGAGTTCCTCTCTCGACGAGTTGCAGTTACTGAGCCAAGCGGTGGCCGAATATTTCTGCGAGGACCCGAACACTTTTAAACTGGAGGGCTGCTGCTCGGTCTTCCACTCCTTCTGTCAGAAGTTCCTCACAGCCATTCAGGTGGGCCTGCTCTCCATAAATGAGGAACATGGCCTCATTTACACCCTTTGAATTGTTGTGTCGAGTTATGTCTGGAGCTGTAACACGGGCAACGTCAACACTAAGAACAACATCTTCCGAACCCCACCGCAGGAAAACCGGAACCGCGAGGCGGTGGAGCTGAGACGCAAGGACTCGGCCCGCAGCTCGATCAAGCGGCGCTCCACCTGGTCTGGACGAGAACCCCGGCCCGCCGGGAAACACAACACCCCGTCGGAGGCCCTCGACACCTCGGCCGGAGACCAGGAGACCTCGGGGACCTCCGGCCTGGAGTCGGCGCTCCACAGCTTCCTGTTGGCGGCGCCGGTGCGCCGGTGCAGGAGGAACATCGTCCCCGTGGAGATGGGACCGTTGGTGGAGCTCAGCAGCACCCCGACCAAAACGCCGCCGCCGGACTCTGAAGAGCTGGACACGAACCTGGACGTCACCCCACGGCAGAGCTCGGAGGAGAAGCGAGCCAAGCTGAACGAGATGCAGGACCAGGACCTCGCCCTCACGGCGGAACACCAGGAGGAGGCCGAGAAGATGCGAGCGGTGAACCGTAAGCTGATCTGTTTCCAAAACCGCCTCGCCAAAGGCACAAACGCGGCCTGCCTTCCCGTGTTGGAGCTGACGCCGGCCACTCTCGCTGTGCCGGAAACCCCTCCCTCCACGACCAGGGATTACTTCTTAAGAAGTAACGAGCGTTCAAGCTCGCCCTGGACGATCGTTAGCCCCTTCAGCATCCCGGACGGAAAGGCCAGGCCGCGCACCAGACGCATCCCCCACCTGAGACGAGCCTTCTCCATATCCAACGCAGGCGACCTGGATGACAGCATGTGGCAGATGTCTCCCACTCCATCGTCCTGCTCCTCCACAACAGTCACTCCCTCTACCCTCTGCAATTCCTTTGCGCTCGAAGACCTCACAGAGAACCAAGGAGGAGGAGCGGGGGACTTCAGTCCGTCGTGTTACCCAGACCCCCTCGCTTCCAGAGGATTGGTTCACGACTATCTGCCCCAGAGGCCTCTGTCCCTGGGGCCGTTGTTCCGGTCGTGCTCCCTGGACGAAACCCAGAGGTCTCCGGGACCGGGCTCCTGGTTGGGAGAGCTGATCCACAAGAGCATCAGGACCAAGTCGTGCTCCTCCAGGTCCAGGATGAACTCCTCGACGGAGGAGGTGTTCCCGGCGAAAGAAGGGAGCGGTTCTGGGTTGATCTCATTCTTCAGACGCTTTGGGAACAAGAGCAAACCTCCGGACTCGAGAGAACTGAAATCTGGCGACTCAGACACTTGAACTGGCAGGCCAGGAGACAGATACTGGTTTGTGTCTAGTCATTTTAGAGTATTTATTTATCTTATTATTGCTGTCAAATCGGACATCTTTTATCATTCACTTGGACCAAAGGCAATTAACGACTTGCTTTGAAATGTATGTATTTTGATTTTTGGATGTCGGGCTGCATTCCAAAAATTCTTAATTCACATCATACAATATTTAAGTAGTTGTCTTGTCTTTTTTATAGTATATTGTATGTATGTATGTTCAATAAAGGGTATTTCCAATTTTTCATTTAGGCCCGCATTTGAGTATATTACATTTTTTTTGTTACCCAACGTAAGTAGATTAGTTCTTTGGAGAGCTTTGTCCACATTTTGATTTGCATGTCACGCCTACTTTGCAGTGTTCAGAGTCGCGGGGGGCGTCCATTTCCCTTCAACCCTCCAACACTTCCAGCTGCTACGCACTGGTCTTCTGCACCGCAAACATCTTGAACTTTGTCCTTGCGTCCCGTTATCTATCCAGCACATACTGGAATAGATTTAATATATATATAAAAACAGACATGCCCATTGTATTTTACAGCAGATATGTGGCGCCACAAATATCCCCCAGGAGGGTTTGTTGTTTATAATTGACCCTTTCTGTTCGTGGCATGAGCTGACTCAACATGGAGCTGGTATCAGTCAGCCACCCACAAAGACACACTGAGGTCCTCCGACCGCGGGTGTTTGCTTACAGGCGTCTCACTTGGAGAGCCTTGCGGTGAAAGGGAATACGTGGCTGCGTTGGGTTGAGGAGGAGGGCCGGGGTGTGGGTTCCACAGCTCCCTCTGCTCTCCGGTTCACTGCCGGGAGTTCCTGATTGGTTCATCCAATTGGCGATCAACCAATAAAGTCATTAGCCGACACTTACATTTCGTATTTTTTGCGTGGATGAAAGTAACCCGGTGTAATATGGTCGTAGTTCTGCTAGTGTGGCGCTCTCGCACTGCAGTTATTAGTGCATGCAATGTTGTCTTCGGGGCTGAAAGTTGGTCTGAACTTAAAACACAATTAAACAAACTACAGGACAGATAATAGAAAGGGACTTGGGTGACCAGAGACAACTGGCCTGTTTGTAAGCTGAGAGAGCGCTCAGGACAATCGGACCATTGTGACGTTATATTGAGTCCTGGCTCATGTGAGCCAATTCCTGCAGCGGCGGGAGGTGACCTCTGCCTCTCTCTGTCTGTCTCGCTCTGTCTCTCTCTCTCTCTCTCTCTCTCTTCAGCCCAGTGGCTATGCTCGGCTGTTCTTTATGGAGGTTTGTGGCTGCCGATGGGACACAGAAGAATGAATTGAGAAAAGCTTTCTGGTAAAGTGAAGGGGGAATTGCAATGCGCAACAGAGGGGTCCATGCCAAGGTTTTATTTTTCTGCAGGGGAGCATTTTATTCAAGTGGGGATTGAACAAGTCACGATTTGTGAAAGACGTGCAGAAGAAGAAGAAAGAATGCAGAAGAAAGAAGCAATGGGAAAGTTGACGGAATGTTTTTAATGTAAGAGGAACCTGAAATAATTTTCAACTGCATTATAGACCTTCCAGGCCTGTCTATTGCACTGAAAAGGTAAGCTCTAGTCTAATGTTATTCAAGATCATGCCATACCCGTCAGGCACAGAGAAGGAAAATACGGCAATTCAACTGGGGGTCTTCAAATGTGAATTTAAAAAGGGAACACCTGGGTTTCTGTGAACAATTCAAACACAATAATGCATTAAAGGTGCTTAAATGTACTTTAGACATTCTCAGACATTCAGACACAAGGGGCACATTAAGCATATTTTCTCCAAACAAGTTTAACTGACAGCTGACAGCACCAAAACAATTACATTGTCCAATGATTATATTATGGAAAAGAAAACCTGGCCTTGTTTTTTAAACTTGCTTTGGCCTGCCAGCCACAAGATGGTGCAGTAGCTCAGAGTTTGGCTGAAAGCGAGGCTTGGCTTGACCTGGTTATTTTTTTACATTCCTGATTTTGTTTTGGGTCTTTCCAAATGCTGTTGTGATTGTAATAATGTTTCATGCTTTCTCGACAGGAGGATTTTCCACATTTGATGACTCGTCCTAAAATCAAAATGGGCCGGGTACGTTCTCATCAAATTTCTATCTTCTTATTGCTTTCTAACGGTCTGTCTTTCTCGTTGGCTTGAACTTGGGGTGGGGTCTTTTCTCTTGTCTTGGCTGATGGACAGGCTGGTTATGATTAGAGCTATCAACACATTCTGATGGGATCCTCTTCGGTTGTTTTAGAAAATAGAAAAAATGTATCCAAAAAAAGTGACCACTTGCCCCATATTTGTAGCATCCTTTAATTGACTATATGTTTCATAAATGTCATTAAGTCTACTCATACAATAGTTTCTGTATTTACCTTTGAACTCATGGAGAACGTGGGGCTTTAGAGAAACGGGAATTCGGATGGATTTTCACGTCGGTAAATTTGTGTGTGTGTGTGTGTGACTGTGTGTGTGTGTGTGTGTGTGACTGAGTGTGAGTGTGAGTGAGTGTGTGTGTGTGTATGTGTGTGACTGAGTGTGAGTGTGAGTGAGTGTGTGTGTGTGTGTGTGTGTGTGTGTGTGTGACTGTGTGTGTGTGTGTGTGTGTGTGTGTGTTTGTGTGACTGAGTGTGACCACCACTGCTGTTCAAGGGCAGCCAGGACAGGGATTGATGTCGTCTCCTGTCACAGGGAGTCAAGCGTCTGGTCACACCACGTGTGTGTGTGTGTGCGTGCGTGCGTGCATGCGTGTGTCCCCTCTACCGACAAACAAAACATGTCAATCCCGTTTGAGCAGAGGACAAACACCATCAGAGCCCCGCGGAGTGGAAAGGAACGAGACTCCGCGTAACGGTGTTGTCCTGTAGCACGTCAAGTTACATCTTCGTACCAGCGGTCACATTTCCCCTTCAGATCGTGTGTGTTTGGTGTGTGTGTGTGTGTGTGTGTGTGTGTGTTTGTGTGTGTGTGTGTGTGTGTGTGTGTGTGTTTGTCTGTGTGTGTGTGTTGTCTGTGTGTGTGTGTGTGTGTGTGTGTGTGTGTTATGTGTGTGTGTGTGTGTGTCTGTGGCGTGTGTTGTGTGTTGTGTATCTTTGTGGGGGTCCACAAATATGCACTGTTCTCCCAAAAGTATTTTGAGCGAGGCGGTCGGGTCACCTTTGACCTTTGCCCCTGCGGGACCCGGAGGATTGTGACAGCCTGGGCGTGAGTCACGCTTCATACTCCTGACTCACAATAAGACGCCTAATAAGGGCATGGCGGAGAGGGCGCTCTCTCCCACATCCATGGCCTATTAGTGTTAGCGTAATGAGCTCCAATGCCCCAGCGTTGCGCCTCTGTTCCTCCACACTAATGCACGTGAAAGCAGGGATCACAAGCCTGCTTGTTCTACTGATCCACCGGCAGGTCCAAGCGCAGCATTAAGCACTGGAAGTAATTAAAGCTTTCCTTGGGAAACCATTTTTTTTTTGTTATTGCTGGTGGCGCTTGTTTAGACAAGGAGTCCATTGTTGCACACTGCTCCCGGTGGAGATCTGAA
>JAXIVH010000012.1:6714551-6734719 GCA_036785325.1 Urophycis tenuis | reverse complement strand
GAATGACTGACTAATGACTAATGACTCACTGACTCACTGACTGGCCAATGACTATTAACTTAAACGTGGTACATTCACCACACACCTTGTGGTATGGATGACCTGAACAACGTATATAATTCCATTTCCATTTTATTGAACAAACGTGCGTGTGCACACACAGTACATGTAACACAGCCCGGCTCTGCAGCGCAGGCGTCTCACCAGCGTGAGAGCACACACCAAACTGTTCTCTGGCACCTCACCCTGTCTGCAGGTGTTCTCCAACGACGGGCAGTTTAAGATGCGCTTCGGGGTCAGAGGTCGCTCTCCGGGGCAGCTCCAGAGACCCACGGGCGTGAGCGTGGACCTGAACGGTGACATCGTGGTGGCCGACTACGACAACCGCTGGGTCAGCATCTTCTCCCCGGACGGCAAGTTTAAGGTGCGGCGCTGACTGACGCAGAGACGGAATGAACGGGAAGCTTTTCCCCCAACCACCGCCTCCCTTCATCACATCCTGCTCTGTGGTTACGTGTCTCTCTGGGAGGCTGCTTTATTCAACCCCTCCTCACTCCCCCCTTCCCCCAGAACAAAATCGGCGCGGGGCGACTGATGGGTCCGAAGGGCGTGGCCGTGGACAGGAACGGACACATCATCACCGTGGACAACAAGGCCTGCTGTGTCTTCATCTTCCAGTCCAACGGGAAGCTGGTCAACAAGTTTGGAGCCAGGGGGACGTCCGAGAGACAGTTTGCAGGTGAGGGGAGGGGCCTCTGGTAGGTACTCTGGTAGGACTCTGATTGGTTTAGCAGGAGAGCAGGGGCCTCTCATTGGTTTAGTAGGAGAGAGGAGGTGCTTCTGATGGGTACTTCGCAGATAAAGGGAGGGGCTTCTGATAGGTAGTTAGCAAGTGAGGGGAGGGGCTTCTGACAGGTAGTTTGCAAGTGAGGGGAGGGGCCTATGGGAGTAGTTAGCAGGAAAAAGGGGGAGCTTCTGATAGGTAGTCCTCTCCTCTGATAACAAGGCAAGAGGACATGCAGTAATATCTGACAGGAGACGAGGGCTTCATGTACACATACAGACTAACGCAGGCTCTAGGAAGAGCATTCAGGCTCGCCCGCATGTCACCTGCTTGTCTTTCACCTCTGAATACTCTCCTCTATGTGTGTTCTTCCTCCTGTTCTCCCCTTCAGAAAAACTTGGCCCAAATGTAAATAAGTCAGTCCCAGTTTTCAGTAAGTATTGTGTGTGGCCTTGGTACCACCATAGTTTGTGATGCATTGTCTAACCGTGCTCCCCAGTGTCCCAGCTGTCTCTGAAACGCACCTTTTTTGATCAACCTGTTTTTATAATAACACTGATGTGAGATTATTTGTTGTTGTTGAATGGGATCAGGATTATCAGTAGTACCTGGTCAATTGTGTTGTGTTTGTAATTGTTTTGTATGATGATCATGTTGGCAGATGACACTGTGATGTACACTCAAATAACAGAATCGTCAACATGAAGTGAAATGTGTGTATATATAATACAATAACACTATAGAACGCATCAGAATTTGATCAGTATTAGATTATCATGTTTGATCTGGATCAAATACTCCCTTAACAGATTTAAGCACTCACCTATAAAACATCTCTCATGAAACGCTTATGACTATAAAGTTGTAAGAGTGAGATGGAATGGTTTTGCGATGATTTGATTGTGGTATGCAGAGATTGATTTCAACTAAACAAACCTAATGCTTCTTTGTGCATGAAACAAATGTTTTTACACAATTACGTGATTCTACAAATGTAATAAAAATCAATATTAATATTTGGGGTATTGAAGTCTGGAGTTTTAGATTAAAGTACAGTTTTGATTCGTTCAAACGTTTGTGTTTGATCGACCTACGTGACTCCTTAGACTCATGGTGGGTGGATATTATTGGAGACCGTATTTCAACATTTCATTTCATTGTGACAATGAGTCTTTGACTCACTTCAAAATAATGAGCGCTATTATTCTGAAAACACAGGCTTTTGTTCTTTCACCTCTGTAATTCTTTCTCTGTTTGATCCGTAAGACAAATACGAATGGTTAAAGCAACCATTGTAAAGCAATGCGAATGGCTTATCGGCGTAATCCTCATTCCCAAGTGTGAAAAACAAAACATCAAAACGTGTAATAATACAGAATTACATTCCCTTTCATCCAGGTCCACACTTTGTGGCTGTGAATAACAAGAACGAAATCATCGTGACAGATTTCCACAATCACTCTGTGAAGGTAAAGTCGGAAAAATATTGCAATTGTTAAGCCTGATGAAGAAAGCCTTCAGCATCAGCATCAGCACCGCTTCAGTGAATGCAGTGCACGCCTCCGCAGTGTTGACCACCACCACCTGGGTGATGAAACGTCGGCCATGTTGGCTTGTTTATCCTCAGGTGTACAATGCGGATGGAGAGTTCCTCTTCAGGTTTGGTTCCCACGGCGAGGGAAACGGCCAGTTCAATGCGCCCACCGGGGTGGCGGTGGACGCCAATGGAAACATCATTGTGGCCGATTGGGGAAATAGCAGAATACAGGTGAGCCCACCTGCTGTGAACACCTGCCGTTCCTGCTCTCTCTCTCTCTCTCTCTCTCTCTCTCTCTCTCTCTCTCGCTACAATTCGTCCATTCCATTCATTCACCATCCCAGTGTATGTCCACTGAGGATAGTCCCCTGCCTGAGGTCCTGATGATTGCCTTATAAAGTGTCCCACACATATGAAGAACGTGCATAGAAAACAAACCGAGCCCGTTGTGTGTGCTGTGTCTGGGCGTCCAACGCCAGACACCCTCAGGAAGGTGCTCTGGTCTCTAGGACGTGACCCCTGCCTTCGACCCGGCCAGACTGATTTCAACCAGATGGGCGAGAGTTGAGCGGTGTCCCTCCGCGCTGGGAGGTTTGAGTGTATTTACAGCCTCTGTGTCCACTGACCCGCTGACCTGAAGCATGGTGAAACATAGTAACTCAGGAAGGGGGCTTCGACAACATTCTTTAAATCCCTCTGGGGATTCTCTCCCTATCTGCTGTACATACAGATAAAGACCACTGTGTAAAAGTGCAACCTGCATGTGTGTGTGTGTGTGTGTGTGTGTGTGTGTGTGTCTCAGGTCTTTGACAGCACAGGCTCTTTCCTGTCCTACATCAACACGTCTGCGGACCCCCTGTACGGGCCCCAGGGCCTGGCCCTCACCTCGGACGGAAACGTGGCCGTGGCGGACTCCGGCAACCACTGCTTCAAGGTTTACCGCTATCTGCAGTGAAGCTGAGCACAGGACAGTGCACGTGACTGGAACTCTCACGTGCACGTCACCGGAACTCTCACGTGCACGTGACATGAACTCTCTCGTGCACGTGACATGAACTCTCTCGTGCACGTGAACGGAAACTCTCTCGTGCACGTGACGCTCCATGGCTAGTTCCCCCCAAACCCTGGCTCTGCACCGATATCGCTTAGGAAACCCCCCTGAAAAAATTGCCCCCGAGATTCCTCTTGGCTTGTGTTCAAGTTCTGTACAATTTAACGTATTCTATCTTCACTCTACCACCTGTTGTTTTGAAGCTGTAAACACAAGTCACAAACTATCAATGACTTAACATGTCGGGGGGGGGGGGGGGGGGGGGGCGTTGCACTTGAAAAGCAGTGCATTCTGGGTAATGTCCAGTATTTGTAAAGGCTATTGCTTGGCTGGAGCACAGACATCTCCTGGTTATGCTTAACTGGTGATAATCCATTTTACCATACTGGTCCTAACTGGTAGAGCGGCCTGAAGAGATGCATCCGTACTGGCCGGGTTTTAATATCAAGTTAACAAAGCTGTAGCCATGAATATCTCCAGTGTAAAGAGCATCTTACGTAAGACTCAGACATCAATCATGTCTTCATGATGTGCTAATGGTCCCTGATTACCAGCCTAGTTGGCCGTGTCACAGCTCTACGATGACATTTCACTGGTTTAGCAGCTCTACAATCAGTACGTTTACATGCAGCAAGAAATTCAAATTTCTGATCGGATCAGATAATGACATGCGTAAGACCGGATCACTTGTCCGAGTATACATGCCGTTCAGAGAATCGGATTAACAGCCGGAGCATTGGCTGACTCTGGACGCTATGTGGCGCTGCGCATGTGCAGAATGGCACTGCGCGTGCGCAGAATGCAAAATCCGATTCAGATCCGATTGCTGAGTATACATGCCGTTAAAAGTCTGACTATGATCGAATTATCCAGATGTAGATATCCGATTTTAGATGTCCGAAATAGGTCCGAAGTAGGTCCGAAGTAGGTCGGATTAAGGTGTTTACATGCACTTAAAAAGTCAGAACGATGTCTTATACGATTAGAAATTCGAATTTCTTGCTGCATGTAAACGTACTGAATGACATGATACTGGTTCAGCAGCTCTATGATGACATGTCACTGGTTCGGCAGCTCTACGATGACATATCACTGGTTCAGCAGCTCTATGATGACATGACACTGGTTCGGCAGCTCTATGATGACATATCACTGGTTCAGCAGCTCTACAATGACATGTCACTGGTTCAGCAGCTCTATGATGACATGCCACTGGTTCAGCAGCTCTACGATGACATGCCACTGGTTCAGCAGTGTTCCCCAGTATTGACAGTTCATCCTCCGCCACCCATCAGACTTTGTGCTTTCATGTTTTCCTCTGTCGCCCAGATCCCCGGCGTTCACAAATCCAGAATTCCCTTTTCTATGCTGTTTCTGAATCCTTTCCATTCCAATGAGACACCGATTCAAGGGTTCAAGGATCCCTCCTCTTTAAGGCTCCTTTTGACAGTAACCAAAACCCCCGAACCCCCAAACCATATGGACATAGTATTACATGATATTATATGGATGTATTGTATAGCTCTAGTTCCCCTCTGTCATGATCAAATCAAACATCTTGACTCTTGGACTTCCCCCCTATACATATTATATATAATCAGATTTTACTGTTGTAAGTTTACATATGAAGATAATACAGGTTGACCTTTTTGTCCCTCATCTCTGACCATCTCCACTCCATGGTTGACTGTGGAGAAGGACCTGGCCTCAATGTAACTAGATCTGGAGTCAGGACAACCCTCTGAACCCACCCCTGCTTCATAGAACCTCAGGGCTGGTACATAGGCCTTCTCCATATGTATGTGTGTATGTGTGTGTGTGTGGTGTGTGTGTGGGTATATATATATATATATATATATATATATACTGTATATATAGCCAAGGTTAGTTCCCTATATAAAGTATGTATAACATGCTGTTGTAGATCAATACACACAGTGGTGGTGGTGAGACGGCTGTCAGAAGTAGGAAACATCAAGGAACATGTTAGAAAGTTGTCATCACGCTGTACTGCTTTTCAAAGGAACTGTAGTTATTTTTTTGATTTTCTTTTTTCTACATGATTTCCTCGAAACTTATTTTTCTAAGCGGTGCATTTTGAACTCTCTCTCTTTGAATCTCTCTCTCTCTCTCCATCTCTCTCTCTCTCTCTCTCTCTCTCTCTCTCTCTCTCTCTCTCTCTCTCTCTCTCTCTCTCTCTCTCTCTCTCTCTCTCTCTCTCTACTCTTTGCCAAATAACACTGTTATGGGCCTTGGTGATGTCTCGCACTACAAGTGTTTTCCCTGCGCTCACATTAAGACATCACACCCCGCTGCCAAACGTGTTGTCAGACGTTGTTGTCGAACATTGCACATTGAGATAACGAGAAAACAAGGTTCTATAGTTTACAAGAGTAATATATGGATTTGTGTATATTTATCATGGGCACTTCTTTTGACTGTCATGAATTGTATGTCACAGACACGCAGTTGTTCTGACTGCAGACAGGCACTTTGTTTCCTCACTCGTTTGCGCTGTTTACTTTGATTTAGTTTGGTCTTTTTTTTTTGTTGCCTTTTTACTCAAATCTAACTCTGTGGTTGCTGACCTTTTTTTGGGGGTCCCTTTTAAATCCTTATATATTTTTTTTGGGGGGGGTGGGGGCTTTTCATTCAGCTATCACAACCCCCTCAGCCTGCATCTGCTCCCCTCCACGACGTTCTGACCCCGCCATGTGGAGGTGATATCAGTGGCCCGGGCGGTGGCATGTGTGTGTGTGTGTGTGTGTGTGTGTGTGTGTGTGTGTGCGTGAGCATGCGTGTGTGTGTGTGTGTGTGTGTGCGTGTGTGCGGGTGTGCGTGTGTGTGTACGTGTGAGCCTCGCGCCACGCAGCCTACCACACAGTGAGCAGGGCCTCGTAAGAGTGGGGAATGAGGCCGTAGCTCGCTGATCCTCAGCCTGGCAGGCTCACAGGACGCTGTGATGGAGCGACGGCTGCGCTAATCACACGCTGTGCTAATCATCGCACGCTGCCTGTTTACAGAAAGGTTGTCAACGCAGAAGGTAGATGGGATCCGGTTTCCACCAGTTTTGTAAATCTAATCTGTTTTCGTTTTTCTTGAGTTTATTTTGCGTTGCAGTTCTAAATATCAACTGTTTGATTAGGTTTACTTATCAGTCCGTATCTTTTAATCATCACCGATTCACCGACACAGATAAAAAGGTATCATCGTGGAAATAGTATTGTACTGACATGACTCACAATTACATGAAATACTCAATATGTCTATGTACTCACTGCAAGGATATTATTGTACATATTAAAGAACTACACTATGTCTGAGTGGGCTGTCCTTATTAGGGCTCTTTTTACCTTGGCCCTCAGCGACCACCCAGAGGCCAGAGCTGAGGCCATCCCAACCAATGGCGGAAAGGGAGTTGGCGGAAAGTCTGGCGTGAGGATTCTGCATCAACTAGAATTGTAATCAAACAATTAAACAAACCTTGATCTGACTTCATTTATTGCCACACAACCACGGTTGAGCCGTTAAACACTGAACATCACCAATACCGGGGAAGGCAAACCCCGGGATTCTAACTTTCTTGAGAGGAATGTCTTCACATTTGACTTGCGCCCTTCATAGATGAAGGCTATATCACTTCATCCCATATCCGGTTCTAGGCGGACTACTACACAATTATTCACTGGTAATGCATGAGGTTGAATAAACCTCATGCATGGGTGGACACGATTATCAAGCCTGCGTGTCCACCTGTCTTACCAGGACCCTCACCATCTGAGCTATTCCTGTGGCCACAAGAAATAATGCTCACCGCATAATTGGCCAATAGTGTTACATCTCATGGTTCAACTGCAATGAAAGCTGGTTGCTGGTCAATTTAGAATAATACTTTATTAGACAGGTACAAGTTACTAACCAAATAACAAAGAAGAAGAATTACTCTTGATCCCGTGAGGGAAATTTGCTCTCTGCATTTAACCCAATTGTGACTTAGTGAAACACTCAGAACACAGTGCCATCACCATCACCTATGTGGAACCCATCACTTGAACCCGATGCAGTGAGCTGCCTGCAACAGCGGCGCTCCGGGGAGCAGTGCTGTGGTGAAGGGCACTTCAGCCGTTCGTACCAGGTCGGGGTTCGAATCGGCGACCCTCCGTTTACAACACCGGTTACAAGTCTGAAGCCCTAACCAGTAGAGCGGCTGCCCCCCTACCCCCAAAGTACAAGCAATGAGGAATGAATCGTAAAACACCATAAAAAGACTACAGAAAATCATGAAGAATGAAGATACCTGGGTTGTAGGAATATGGCCACACACATGGGGTGGCAGTAGCTCAGTGGGTAGAGCGGGTCGTCCACTAACCGTAGGGTCGGCGGTTCGATCCCCACTTCCAAACTGTCTGCATGAGCAAGACACTGAACCCCAACTTGCTCCCCGGGCGCTGAACATAGCAGCCCACTGCTCCTATGTACCATAGGATGGGTCAAATGCAGAGAACAAATTTTGTTCCCATATCTACACAATACTGAGAATGACAAATAAAGACCAAAAGGTCCTCATTAAAATGAAGCGTGGGAAGTTCTGGATACAGATAGCGTCCATCGTGTCCCTATGTACGGTCTTCCCAGTTATACGATGGCATTGTTTAGGAGACCACATGAGTATTCTGTTATCTAAGACCATTTGCTGTTGGTTCCCAGGGCCCAAAAGCTGTGTCATCTTCAGTGAAGCTGACTTCCTGACTTCATAAGCATTGATAATCCTAACCTCTGGGTTTCGGATGATAACCACATAATTTCCCTATGAGACTGAGACCGTTTTACTACACTTGCAGAGTTAATAAAAATGATACCAAACATGATATGATTTACATGGTAAAGTAACACAATCATTTCCACATACTTTCCCCCCTTCCCCCTCACGTCTGTGTCTTCAGTGTGAGAGGTGTGACTCTTTGACCCCCCCGATGTTTGGGAGTGGGTCAGAAGAACAATGGAGAGGAAATGCAGTTAATTATCTTGACTTCCTCTGCAGTCTGTCAACAAAAGACAGACCCCAGCATATATCGCCACATCAAAGATTAACCACAAGGTCCCAGCTAGGAATTTCACCACCCTACAGCATTCAGAGTCAAACCCAAACCTGTGAAGAACAGTGAGAGAGACCGTCGGTTACTGAGCATCGAGAAGGTGGACGTCATGGTCTTCACTTGATAGGGAAACAATACGGTGCGGGGAAAAATGACGTCAAGGCTCTGAATAGCATGCAAGGAAGCAAAGCATCTTCAAGAAATACAAGTAACATGGTGGCTGGAACATTTATTAACATGTGTGAAAAAAAAAAAATCACATTGGCATTTGGTTCTTGGTTGTTAAATCATTTCATGCCGACAGTGTAACTCAAGTGTAAGGAACGTGTAACTCAATATTTCTGCAGTGTTTCATGTATAGGTCCAAAACTGCACTGTGTGAGGGTAACGCAAACCCCCCCAAAAACACGATTTAATCTTTATAAAAACAACAAAACCAGATGTTTCCATACATTCAAAACATGACTTAAAAGGCATTAAAATAACATAACAAAAAAAAGTAATTACAACTGCAAATCGCCATGTTATTTGTTATTTGTCAGGGAACTGCTCCCCTGACCCTCAGGTTCCACGCCCCAGGGGCTGACGTCGCTAAAAACAAAATCATAATTTTTGCAAAACCAAAAAAAAACAAAACTGTGAAATTAAAATTAGCACCGACCGCATTGACTGACACGTCTACACTCACACACCGGGGATCACAACACAACGGGCCACAGACCAGAACGTCTGCAGGATACCCCTGAGGAGGGCTCTGAGGAGAGAGGGTTCTGCCTCGGAGGGGGCAGAACCACAAAGAGAACGGCCTGGTGGGGTTTGTGACCTTCGACCCCCGAATACAAGACTGAAACGCTAAATCCTTTGCGGCTCCGCAAACCGTACACGATATAGGCGGTGGTGACATGAATGCAATATGAACTCGTCTCGTACGAACTGATTAATAGCAGTGCGCAGTAGAATATTATTGCGTAAAAACACAACATTCAGTGTCCCGGGCTGCAATCGTTTCTTTTTAAAAGATCGTAGGTTTGAAGAAATGTTAACGCGGTCTGATTGCCTTCAAAGGATCACTTGGATGTGTTTTAGCATTTGTGCTGCAATCCGACCCACCAGTGCAATAGACTCAAGCTGAGCACACACCAACTCAGCCACGGCCCCAGCGGTCAGTCTTCTGCTCTCAAACTATTATCAGGTGCACGGCTGGAGAAGGTCATTCATCTCCTCACACGTCTCACCCAACACAGCGATTGCTCGAGCCTCAGGAGCAACAGAGCGGTTTTGTTTAAAAAAAAAAAAAAAACTTCACTGAGCACATCAAAAGGAATGCCCCTGTTTGTAAGAGGAAGTGGTGGAGGGAGGCTTCAGCCACTGTGGCACCTCTCCCCCTTCAGACATAGTGGCACGTGTGCAACCTCTCTCCCCCTTCCACCCTCCCTCCCTCCATCCCCTTCAGTATTGGTGTCATATCTGCAGCCTCTCTCTCTCTCTCCCTCCCTCCCCCTCAGTATTGGTGTCATATCCGCAGCCTCTCTCTCTCCCCCTCTCCTCTCTGTAACAGTGGCGTATCTGCAGCCTCTCCCTCTCTCCCCCTCTGTAATAGTGGCGTATCTGCAGCCTCCCCCTCCCTCCCCCTCAGTAATAGTGGCGTATCTGCAGCCTCCCCCTCCCCCCCCCTCAGTAATAGTGGCAGATCTGCAGCCTGCTGCCGGGGTCGTTCTTCCCGGGGCTGAAGAAGGGGCAAACGGCCTCCTGGAAGCGGGTGCTGAACATGTACAGCTTCTTCATGGTGACGGCGTCGTAGAAGCACAGGCGCCCGTTGTCGTAGTCCAGGTACACGCCCACGCGCGGCGAGTTCCAGTAGTCCGCCACAGGGATGCGGCCGTTCTCGCCGTTGGCGTACAGCCGGTCCTGCAGGCACAGGCTCCAGTAGCCGGCCGAGGGCGTGAGGCTGACGAAGCCCTTGCGGTTGCTGGACTCGGTGGTGACGCCCAGGTACCACACGCCCTTGTCCTTCACGTCCACCTCCCAGTAGTGCTGGCCGCCGGCGTAGCTGGCCGTGGCCAGCACGCTGAAGAAGCGCGTGAAGCGAGCCGGCAGGTCGGGCTCGTGGACGCAGGCCCGGCCCTCCTCCACCTTGGTGTCGAAGTCCGTGATCAGCAGGTTGGGGTGCGCCGTGTCCGGGTCCAGGGTGAGGTTCTGGGGCACTGGGGGGGGAGAGAGAGAGAGAGACAGGGAGAGAGAGACGGGGAGAGAGAGAGAGACAGGGAGAGAGAGACGGGGAGAGAGAGAGAGACAGATAGAGACAGAGATAGAAAGATGGAAAGAGAGAGAGACAGATAGAGACAGAGATAGAAAGATGGAAAGAGAAGGAGAGTGAGACAGACAAAATGAGACAAGTGAGACAACATGACAAGTGACAATGTGAGAGCGTGAGTGAGAGAGTGACAGAGACCCAGATGGAGAGTGAGACAGACAAACGTGCGTGAGCTCGATTTCGATCTGGAAAAAATGACCTCAACAGCCACTAATTGACTAATTGTAAGGATTGCATTTCAATGCTTTGACCGCGGGAGTGATCGACTAACTCCTACGGGGGAGATATTAACCGAGTCACAGCAAACTATCATCATTCTGTTGTGGTTACGCAGTATGAAATACGTGTGGAAAAAGGCAGAGGCACACACACACACACACATGTGGGCCTGTTCACACCAACAGGCCCTGTGCTTCCAACATGTCTCGAGGGCAAGACGCCGTGCATTCCAAGAGGCCATGCGTCCAAAACGTCATGCGAAGGAAGAGAGAAACCTGGAGGCAGTAAGTCAATGTCTGCACATAGATAACACACTGAGCCAAACAAGAACATAAATCCCAACAGGCGAGGGGAGGACCAGACGTCTAGGTAAGGTATGGAAGGCATGAGATAAGACGATGACGTCACGTGGGTAGACACGGGGGAGAAGAAGCAGCTGGAGGCAGTCTCTCCGCAAACCCACTCAGACTCTGCGCTACTTTGTCGCAAGTGATAAAAAAAGTGATAAAAAAAGTGATAAAAAAGTCTTTGCCGTTCAAACCATGGCCTTCCAGAACTCTCTCTTACTCTTATCGAAGTGTGTGTTAGCCACCACACTTCATGCTCAAAACTGGGCTGGAAGGGGGCGAGAGAGAGAGAGAGAGAGAGAGAGAGACAGAGACAGAGACAGAGAGAGAGAGAGAGAGAGAGAGAGAGAGAGAGAGAGAACGAGACAGAGGGACTCCACTGACTCGTGTGCAGGACATGCATCATCTTCTTCCACACGATGAGCTGGAAGGGACCGGAGAAGTCGGTCCAGTCGGAGGGACAGTTCACTGACTCCAGGGTGTTGAAGGGCTTGCAGTGGATGGCCCTGAGGGAGACAGAGAACATCGTTAACACACACTCACACTCACACACACACACACACACACGCGCGCACACACGCACACATGCACACATGCACACACACACATACGCAAGCACACCTACACACACACACACACACACACAATCACACACACACACACACTCACACACTCACACTCACACACACACACACACTCACTCACTCCGTCACACCTCGATGGAAATGTCAAGACGAAGATAAAAAACATACATAAAAATGGCAATAAACCGGTTGAATACTGATGGTGCTCTACGGTCGTGATTTTTTTGTGCTGTTGCTTTGCATAATTAAACCATGTTCGTAAGACATATTCTTATCTATTGTTATGACGCAACACTAAATTTGATTGTGGTGAATACAGAATTAAGCCACTTACTCATTGTAGGACTGAGCAAGACTCTGGGGAAACAAAATCAAATGCAGGTGTTAATGACATAAAAAACATCTCAAACTGACAATTAGATTTGAGGGGAAACGAGTTGAGCTTCACTCAAGTGGGAATCCACCGGGAGATGTAGTTTGTTCATAATCCACCTTTCCAATTCCAAAATTGTCTAAATGACCAAATGTCTAACATTGACGCTTTCCAGGTAACACAGAATATCAGGACATCTAACAAGTCCTAGTTCTGAGTAGCAAGAGCTAGTGAGTAGCGGCTACACACCAACTCTAACACCGAAGCTACATTTGACCAAGAACGACAGTATAAGCGCTAGCCGGCGTAGCGACGCCCCCTCTCCATCAGCAGCGGGATAAGATGGTCTGGCTGGTGTTTCACCTCGAAGCTGGTCTTCCCGGCGATGTGGTCGTGGATGTCGGCGATGGTGGCGTCCACGGCCGCCGTCTCGCCGTCCACCAGCTTCAGGTTGTCGTCCAGGACGGCCATGGTGGCCACCTCCTCGGCGTCCAGGCCGTCCAGCAGCGAGTCGCGCTCGTCCAGCAGGAACTGCACCAGGGCGCCCACGTCAGCCTCGATCTTCTCCTTCAGCCGCTGCTTCTTCAGCTGCGGGGCCGCAGACACACGGACACACGGACAGACAGATAGACAGACAGACAGATAGACAGACACACGGACAGACAGACACACGGACACACAGACAGACAGAGACACGGACACACGGAACACGAAGACATGCGGACACACGGACACACAGACAGACAGACAGACGGACACACAGAAACACAGACCCACGGACAGACACATGGACACACACACAGATGGACACAAGGACAGACGGACACACGGACATGTAGACACGCAGACACATGGACACACACACAGACGGACACATGGACACACGGACAGACGGTCACGCGGACACACGGTCATGTAGACACGCAGACACAAGGACACACAGACACCAAGAAGAGATAAAAATGGTAGGCTTTGGTTTTGGTGAATAGGGCTTAGGCATTACAACACACATCGTGTCACCTTCATTTTGGGAGCATTGGCATGTTAGTAATGATGTTGGTAGTCGTGTGTTTTTTGGTTGTTGTCAAGTAGTTAATAATGAAATGATTCGTCAGTGCCACAGGGATTCTCATGGGAGACGCTTCATTAGCTAAGGGTATTGTGTCTCCATTACATACTACAACTCAACCCAACAAAACATCCCATGATGCACTCTGAGGTACAAACCCCGCAGGCTTGCACAAAATGGATAACATTCATTCTATTCTCTAAAGGCTGCCGTGCTCGCGACCAATTGTGAACCAATCATTGTTCTGATGATCAGTTCAGCCTCTCCTCAGGGCTTGCTGTCTGTCTGTCTGTCTGTCTGTCTGTCTGTCTGACAGACACCATGGAGGTCAGCTCCAGCGCTCTACCTTCAAGTCGTTCTTGGTGCGCTCGTCCTCCAAACGGACGCTGGTACAGCGAGACTTCTGCCAGTTCAGCTCCAGCAGCCTCAGCTGTAACTCCATCTGTGGGACGACAGACCCAGCGGTCATTCAGTCAACCGGGGAACACAAACACTTCCCCCGCCCGGCTTCACCTGCTCATCACCGCTGTTCTGCATTCTCACATGTGGCCATGTGAGAAGGCCAATATTACTAGATATTTACCTATACAAAGTATAGGTGAATATCAAATATTTATTAATTTCCCAGCCTGGGATCAATAAAATATAGCTATCTATCTATAAAATATAAAAATGTAAAAAATAAAACGTAAATATATAAAATATGTCATAGCTCTCTCTCACTCCGTTTTTTTATGCAGGAATAACCTGATCTTGCATTACCATGTTAAACTGTATTCAGTGCATTCTGTGAGGAACCCGCGGAGGAGAAGTAGATAAGAACAAATAACGAGCAGCCAAGTCAACATGTTATTGCCAGGGTCCTCAGAGTGTTGCGTCATGCAGAGTGCGTTTAATCAGCCATGTGTTGTGTGTCACCACACTACAGTGTCTGCAGGCGGACAGCGTCCACTAAAGGAGCCTGAGTGATCATTGAAGTCAGTTGTGCAAGTGATTAAAATGGAGACGGTAGTAAAATAACCTAATCCTCTACACTTCACTTCATTTCTTGAAACGCTGAAGACATAGCACAGACATTCGCTGCATGAGAATGTCAGAGGCTGGACTGTGGTGATGCTCGACCATGATGACAATAATCCCTTTTTTCATACCTTCATGTCATGGACCACTTCATGCACTGGAGCGACCTCATGGTGTCTACAAAACAAAGCAGAACATAGATATGTGTACACACACACACACACACACACACACACAGACCATAGACACACCATATATATATATATATATATATATATATATATATATATATATACTTCTATCTTTCCTGGTGTGAAGAGAGTGTTGATGCAAGGCTAGCTTTGACTTGGGTAGCTTCAGCAAGACAGACACAAGCAAGCAGGCTACACGACAGTTTGGATGGCCGCTGTTTTCTCTGGCCTACTAGTGGGTTCAGTCACTGTAGGCATTTGTATATCTGCGCCAGTACACCGCATGAGAGTCCTTGGATGTTAATCTTACAAAGCAATGCCACTCTTTCTGATTCTAATTCATGACAATCACACAACACAAAAGGATCATGATGCCAAGTTAAATGCCATCATAATTGAAAAAAAAAAACATGAATTTAAAGAATGTTTTTTGAACCAATTATAGGTACGAAAAACATACGTATACGTAAACGTAAACGTATACGTCTTGCCAATCACACACACACAGCCACACACACACACACACACACACACACACACACAGCTACACACAGCCACACACACACACACACAGCTACACACAGCCACACACACACACACACACACACACACACACACACACACACACACACACAAAGTCCACCTGAACCAGAGTCTGAGGACTACCTGTGCGCCCTGGACTCCCTGCAGACCACACAGATGGGCCTGCGGTCGGTCTCACAGAAGAGCTTCAGCTCCTCTCCGTGTTGCTCACACTTGCCGTCTACTTTGACCGGTTTGGACGTTGCAGGGAAGGAGCCCAGGGACTCCAAGTCGTCCAGTTTCGCCACCAGGTTCTGGACCAGGTAGTTCTTGGTGAAGGTCTTCTTGTTAAACACCTGCGCAGATGACAGTGACACAGACGTTCATCGACAAACAGACTTGACCCATTGCAGAATTAAAAACCAGCGGTGGGCGCCGAGACAAACGCGTTGACGACCACCCACCGCGCGTCTTCTTCGTTTCCAAAAAAGATGAAATGAGCTGACGTCATTTGGTGACACTGCCAACACCGCGCGCGCACACCCACAGGGCGCCGAACCACATTTACGAGGACTAACAACACAGGACACGACACGGAGCACACGGGAACACAGAACATCTAGGATGCCTGACGTATGAGAAACAACCCCAAACGACACCACCACCACCACCCACATACCGCTCGACACTGGGGGCACTGGTATCCGCTGTAGTCGTCGCCCGTCTCATCCCAGTGCGTAAGGATGCAAACGCGGCAATAATTGTGTCCGCATTTTAATATGACGGGTTCCTTGAAGAAATCCAAACAGATGGAGCAGGACAGTTCTTTCCGGAGGTCCTCCCCTGCACCACTAGCGGTAGCCATGTTTTACCCTGAACATCAACACACACAGAATACACGGAAACAACGAGGCAGTGACGTCACGGTGTGTGACTTCCAGCCCAACCAATCCGATGCGCGCAAAGTTTCTCTCTCTCTCTCTCTCTGTCTCTCTCTCTCTCTCTCTCTCTCTCTCTCTCTCTCTCTCTCTCTCTCTCTCTCTCTCTCTCTCTCTCTCTCTCTCTCTCTCTCTCTCCTCTCTCTCTCTCTCTCTCTCTCTCCCTCTCTCCCTCTTTATTTATCTCTGTCACTGCAGTGCATGGACACCAAACCACCAACCAAACACTTGTTAAGATAAAGAAACAATATTTATTATCATACATGTTTAGTAATTCATAAAAAGACAAATATCAAATTCTTTATGGTGAAATAACAATACAGATGGGAACACCGTGTGTAGTGATTGCATTGCATAGCTTACATTTGCCTTGTTGTGAGGGATAAGACTCAAAAAAGTGCATTTGATGTCAGATGTGTGGTACTTATTTTTCAACTAAAAGGGTTAGGGGAGAAAAAGGCTCACAGTATACGTGTTAAAAAGTACAATACGGTTCAGTTGTGGCGCACGAGTCAATACTATCGTGGTCTTAGCATCGTTCGGTTCTCCCAGAGTCCCCCATCCAGGTGCGCTGAAGACAGTTGACAACACACACACACACACACACACAGAGAGACGATGTCGGATATATTCGTCATTAAACACAGATAGCATCACCACTGACAGCAGGGTAGTGAGCAGGAAGAGTGTGCGTTGGCTCAGTAGAGATTCTCTTTAGGAAAACGGAACGGCGGCTCGTCTGCAGACAACAAAGGAGCTGCAGACAGGAAGCCACCGCAGACATGATTGTGTTTCAAGGTGATCTGTGTGTGTGAAGTGAATGACATCCATGGTATTCCTTTTTGAATAAATAGAACAATATTACAGAGAGCACACACACACACACACAGAGGCGGTGGGCTTAACACTCTCACGATAACAAACAGCCGTAAACTGTGAGGTGACGGCGAGTAAATATAGAGTTGACAAATGACAAAAAAAGTTTTAATCCAACTCATGATTGTTATGCTCATTCATTTTGCTGTAAACAAAAAACAATGCACCTTCGGACCACAGTGTGTAATCAGCTGAACATAGCAAGTAAACCAAGAGAGAAATACGTGTTGTTTAATTCCAGTGCTTTTAGTGGGCTTATCTCACGCATCTGAATGGTTTATTTAATTGTCGTGTGCCGTGCGCACATCGGTGAACAATTATGATGGAGCTGCAGATGTGTTGTATTCAGTGTGATGTGTTGGGAGTTACTCCTCTATCCAACGTCTCACGTGGAACACACCCTCAGTGTCGTACACCCTCCCCCTGGGTGAATATGGCAACTTGAGGCACTTCGACCACATCGAATCACACAGCGCGCGCTGCAAGCAGGACTGAAATGCACCAACAGTTTCGACACAACAGGAATGTTGAGTGAAGACAGCAGGATACTCAAATATTTTGGCATTTTGGTTTCAACTTCCCATTCAGTCATCCGCAAAAACACCTCTTTTACCTCAAGCGATGTGAAAGCAGTTCCGTACCAACAACGAAGAAACAAAAAACAAAACGCCACAATCCCCACAATGTATAAAACCCCCACGTTACTATAGCCCACCCCCCCCGCCCCCCCCCCCCCCCTCAAGGCCATTAGTCCATCCACGGTCGCCATGGCAACTCAGACCTCCGAGCTGTCCCAGGCAGTCCTGCATGCGCACCACCAGCATGGGGTCCTTGCTGACGGAGCCGCTCATGGCCTCCTGCATGGCCCCGCCCTCCTTCCCCCCGGCCCCCCGCCGGGCCCTCAGACCCAGCGCCAGCGCCGCCATGGCCAGCAGCGCCGTCAGCAGCACGCCCACCACCACCCCCGCCGCCACCACCGCCACCGCGCCCTCCTCGCCGCCGGCCGTGGCGCTCAGCCCCCGGGGGTCCAGCCCCTCCGCGAAGAGCTCCGCCCCCGAGCCCGCGGCCCCGCCTCTTGGTGCGGTCCAGGGCGATGTGCATGATGTTGGTGCCGCGGGCCGCTGTCGGCGCCGATGTCCTCCCGTTACCTCGGGCGCCGCCTCTTCGCCGCCGCCCACGGAGCGACGGGCGCGGTGCCGGCCGTCGCCGCCGGAGACCAGGGAGTGACGCTCCTCCAGGCTGCGCTTGCCGATGCCGTGGCTGTTGTCCTTGGAGCGCACGGTGTAGATGGCGTGGATGTACACACTCGCGGCCCGCTGCCACCTGGAGACACAGGACACAAAACACGTCCGGGGTCAGGACGGCCCGGCACGCGGTGCACAAGGGGAACAGACATCACAGAGACGGGCCGAGGAGGCGCCGAGCGGTACTGAACTGGAACATGGCGCTGGAGTCCAGGCGGAAGCCGTCCGACCCGGGCTGCCGGGCCAGGGCCAGGGCTGCCGGGTCGT
This sequence comes from Urophycis tenuis, assembly GCA_036785325.1. NCBI lineage: Eukaryota > Metazoa > Chordata > Actinopteri > Gadiformes > Phycidae > Urophycis > Urophycis tenuis. The sequence continues at coordinate 6,716,287 of JAXIVH010000012.1, read as the reverse complement.
CCAGGGCCAGCGCGGCGCCGAAGGGGACGTCTCCAAAGGCCCGGGCCTGGGTCTCGGGCTGGGCTTTGTCCTGGGCACCGCGCGCAGGGGACCGGTTAGAGACTGGAGGACGTTCAAACACTGAGGTGTCGGAGCGGATGGGGGGGAAGGTGGGGTTCTTACCAGGATCTTGAATCGGTAGAGCAGCGAGGGCGAGTCGGCCAGGCAGCCGAACTCAAACTTGGTGGGGTTGTACTTGGGAACGTAGCCGTCGGCGCCGGTGCACAGGTACACCTTCTCAATGTTGCAGAAGAACGAGTCTCCCAGGTTCTGCACAGGGTCCACCATGACACGACCGTAGATGGTGTCGCCTAGAATCAAGACAAACTGACTCAATTACCAGAACCAATCTGAAAGCTGAAATACGATGTTCTTTTTCTTCTGTCCATCCACTGATTCTACACTTGAGCTGGACCCACAATGGACCTACAATGGTATGGAAATCATTGTCGTGGTCCTACGAACACCCCTTACCTTCAAGAAGGCCACATCGCTCTCCTGTCCAAAGCCCATGGAGCCATCTGAGAGCCACAGGTTCCTCTTGGACAGCAGGAACATCTGGGTGTTGAGGCTGAACTCTATGGCCACAGGGTCGCTCACCTGGGGACACAAACCAGAGAGAGAGACAGAGAGAGAGAGAGAGAGAGAGAGAGACAGAGACAGAGAGACAGAGAGACAGAGAGAAAGACAGAAAGAGACACACAGAGCGAGAGAGAGAGACAGAGAGACAGACAGAGACATAGAAAGACAGACAGACACACACATACAGAGCGAGAGAGAGAGAGAGAGAGAGAGACAGAGAGACAGTGAAACAGAGAGACACACACACACACAGCGAGAGAGAGAGAGAGAAGAGGGTGCGTTAGACCCAGGATGGGTGGACCTCGGCTCAAGAAACGATGCAATCAAGACACCAAGATTGCAAGTGAAGAGAGCTAAAGGTAGCAACGCAGATAAAAAAAAAAGAAACACACCGCAACAGATTGCTCAGGTTGTCCAACACATTATCTATCGATGGAGCACACTGTGGGGGGTAGTGGAGAGCTGTTATCCCTTCTGGAGATAACATCATATTCTAGATGGCAGATGGCTGAAGATGGACTGCGGGTCGTTCGATATCGGTACCTGCTGGAACCTGATGTCGAGGTCAAAGGGTCACCGGTTCCCGGGGGTTGCAGACGGGTGGGATGGTGTATTCATGTTCTGCGCCGTGGTGCACGGGATCAGCTTCACTGTGTACGCGCCTGAGTAGTCCCTCACCTAGCACACAGCAGGGGGCGCAGGAGAACACTGAGTACACACCGCTGTCATCAATCCAGCCATGTGTTATTGGGTAGCCATGTTGGAATAAGTTTAGTTCATTCATCCAAGAGAAACATACCTCCAGAGAGAGAGACAGAGAAATAGAGAGAGAGAGAGGAGAGAGAGACACAGAGAGAGAGAGAGAGAGAGAGAGAGAGAGAGAGAGAGAGAGAGAGAGAGAGACACAGAGAGAGAGAGAGAGAGAGAGAGAGAGAGAGAGAGAGAGAGAGAGAGAGAGAGAGAGAGACTACACAAAAGAAATATATATTTTTAAGTTTGTTTCGAACAGGAAGTAGTTCTCTCGGTGACCGGGGGTGAACTTCCTGCGACTCGACTTACAGCAAAGTCCGACGTGAAGGTCCAGTGCTGAATGGGCTGGTTGTAGGTGGGCTCGC
>JAXIVH010000012.1:6694551-6709551 GCA_036785325.1 Urophycis tenuis | reverse complement strand
CCCGCGCCTCCGCGGCGCCCACGCACATTGATTGGATCTCCTCGCCGCCGCCCGCCCGTCTGCCCGCCCCGCCCGCACGCACGCCCTGTCCCGTCAGCGGGATCCTCCCCCGCTGCCTGGCACCACTCTACCTGTCTGGTCTGGAAGTGGTTCCCCCCCCCCCCCCCCCCCACCCCCGCCCCACCCAGAGGAGACCCCCACCCCCCGCCTTCGTAACCCCAGAGACAGTGCCAGTAGAACCGCACGCTGATCCGTATTAAATTCTGTTCAACGCAGCGAACCTGAACGCCAGCCCCCCCCCCACACACACACACACACACACACAGGCACACACTCACACACACACAGAGAGGTGGAGGTGGACTAAAGGGGTGGAGGTGGGTGGAGACGCGTCGTGGGGGGAGGGGGGTGCAGCGACTGGAAGTTTGATCCGCTAAACTTTTTTTGAACAATTTAATTTAAACTTTTGAGAGATACCGAGTGTCAGAATTATAATTGAACAACGCATTCTCCTGCGGGATCAATGGAGCCCTCTGAATCTGGATCTGTGTATGTATGGATCGCTGTCTTTCACAGCTTATATTCACGCAAGCGCGCGCACGCACAAGCAGACACACACACAGACACACTGCACACACACACACACACACTGTTAGATTTACTCATGAAAAGCCAAAACAGGTTTTGTGGGGAATAAAGTTATGTTTCTTTCATGGGATGGTGTCTAATGTCGAGGCAATTCATGACTGATTGCTCGTCTGTCTCACGTCTCTTCTCTGTCTCATCACCTCGCCACCCTCTGAACAAATCACACTATAAAGCAAATAAATCTAATCCAAAAGTAAAGGAGGGCCACGCGACGAAGAGGAAGGGAGTGCCCCCCCGCACATCGGGGCAGCTGAGGATGAAGGGCAGGACGTACCGTCGATGTGGGGCATGGTGACGGTCAGCTTGATCAGGTTGGGGTGCTGGGGGTCTTCTGCCCCCGTGTAGCGCAGCTTGGCGGAGAACGGCTCGGCTCCCACGGTCCCCATCTTCCTGGGCTGACACATACCTTCACAGGACGGCAGGGACACACTGACACACTGAGGAACTGACACACTGAGGCACTGAAGCACTGACACAATGAGGCACTGACACACTGAGGCACTGAGGCACTGACACATACCTTCACAGGACGGCAGGGACACACTGAGGCACTGACACACTGAGGCACTGAAGCACTGACACAATGAGGCACTGACACACTGAGGCACTGACACACTGACACTGAGGCACTGCCACACTGACACAATGAGGCACTCACTGACACACTGAGGCACTGACACACTGAGGCACTGACACACTGAGGCACTGAAGCACTGACACAATGAGGGCACTGACACACTGAGGCACTGACACACTGACACTGAGGCACTGCCACACTGACACAATGAGGCACTCACTGACACAATGAGGCACTGACACACTGAGACACTGAGGCAATGACACACTGAGGCAATGACACACTGAGGCACTGAGGCAATGAGGAACTGAGGCACTGACACACTGAGGCACTGAGGCAATGACACACTGAGGCAATGACACACTGAGGCACTGAGGCAATGAGGAACTGAGGCACTGACACACTGAGGCACTGAGGCAATGACACACTGAGGCACTGAGGCAATGAGGCACTGACACACTGAGGCACTGACACACTGACACAATGAGGCACTGACACACACCTTCACAGGACGGCAGGGACACACTAAGGCACTGAAGCACTGACACAATGAGGCACTGACACACTAAGGCACTGACACACTGAGGCACTGAGACACTGAGGCACTGACACACTGAGGCACTGACACACTGAGGCACTGCCACACTGACACAATGAGGCACTCACTGACACACTGAGACACTGACACACTGAGGCACTGACACACTGACACATACCTTCACAGGACGGCAGGGACACACTGAGGCACTGAGGAACTGACACAATGAGGCACTCACTGACACACTGACAGACTGACGCACTGACACACTGAGGCACTTACAGATTAACACTGACACATTGACAGACTGACACACTTACAGACTGACATACTGACAAACTGGCGCTCTGAGACGACGCCGTGGTTGGCGGCTACCGCTAACGCTCTCTGTTCGACTCACATGAAGCGCAGTGATCCTACTCTCATCGTAGAACGAGGTTCAAACAGTCAAGAGCTTATCGCACCACGGCGAGTTCATCGGGAAGTCTACCGTGCGTTCAAACCAACTCTCTCCATACAGTCACCAGCCTCAGGGGGGGGGGGGGGGGGAGGGGGATGCGCAACCGTGTAAACAGCAGCATGCGTACTGTGTGTAGCGCGCGCCTCAAAAACAACCCAAAGCCCCCCCGGCTGAGACGAAGGCTCTGGCCGTCTCGCCCGGCGGCGGCGGCTCACCCTCCTGCAGGCTGACGGTGGCGGCGGCGCTGCTGAGCTCCAGGCCGGCGTCGCCGCGGGAGTTGACGGCGCGGGCCGCGCACTGCACCCTGGAGCCCGCCTGGAAGTACACCGAGTCCAGCGTGATCCCCTTGGACGAGGTGAAGAAGGTGTCGAAGTCGGCCTCGCGCAGGGCGCCGCCGCCGCCGCCCACGCCGCCCGGCCCGGCGGGGGCGCCCGTCAGCCAGCGGTAGCGGGTCAGCGTGTCGTTGATGCGCTCGCTGGCGCAGATGGGCCCGGTCTTGTGGTAGTCGGGGTGCCGGGAGTTGCAGGCCTGCAGGACGGCGGACACAGGATGGGAGGGAGGGAGGAGGGGGGAGGCGGGGGGGGAGGCGGGGACAGCGGGGTGAGGCGGGGTGGATGGAGAAGTTTGGAGAAGATAAGTTGGGTGCAGGGATCTGGGCCTGTCCTCCCTTTTAATAATGAGTCTGGTCCGGGAGGTCTAAATTGGCACCGCGATGAATTCACGTTGCCGCGCGTCGTTGTCCCCGAAGGGAACACAAGGATGCTAAAGTAACGCTCCTTCTAAACGGCAGCAAATTAAAGTGAACTAAAGCAAATTAAGGCGAAACTAAATCACGCCGAAAGCAAACCAAAGCCAACCGAGGCAAATTCAAAGCAAACTAAGGTGAACTAAAGCAAACTCTGGCATGCGGAGGGGAGCTACAGTGAGCTACAGTGAGCTACACCCCCTGTGTGTGATGGGGGTCTCTCATAGGGCAGAGGGGCCGCGTCCAGGATGACACTTCCTGGTGGGCCGAGGAGAGCCGGCCGTCTCCACGGTGACGTTCCCCCCCCCGCGGTGCGGGAGGGGGGGGGGGGGGGGGGGGGCTGATTATCTCACGGTGGGGAGATGTGACAGCCCCCAAGTTGAGTAACGGGCAATTTTTCCCGTGTGTTGTTGCCAGAGCTAAAGAGGCTCCACTCTCATCTCCTGTCAACATCACCACCATCACTACCATCATCATCACCACCACCATCACCACCACCATCATCATCTCATCTCTTGATTTTTCTCCCTTCTCTGCCTCTCCCCTCCTCCCCTCCGTTCTCACTCCCTTTCAACCCGCTGGCTTTCATCTCTGTCTGCTCTCATGCTAATCCCTCTCCCCAGCCTCCCCCTCTCTCCCCCACCCCCCTCCCCCGCACAGCTCTTCCTGCGGAGGACGCTAATAAAGGAAATCAATGAAGGCGCTGAATAGCCGCCGCCATAGCCATGGCGTAGCCGCGGCCGTGCATACACACACGTGTGTGTGTGTGTGTGTGTTTGCCGGTGTTTGAGGGGGGGCCTCACCGTGACGCAGACCACCGGGTACCCTGCGGGGGGCTGCAGGTTCTCGGGGGTCCGCCTGCCGTCGTCGTAGTGGAGCAGCGACACCACGTGGGGGGGGGAGGGGAAGGTGACGTCGGCCATGCTGTGCGTCTCCTCGATGTACACGATCGCCTTGGTTACCTGGGGCACACCACGGGCGTGAGGGCGTGTCTGTGTGGGCGTGTGAGTGATAGAGTGAGTGAGTGAGTGAGTGAGTGAGTGAGTGAGTGAGTGAGTGAGTGAGTGTGTGTGTGTGTGTGTGTGTATGTGTGTGTGTGCGTGCGTGCGTGTGTGTGTGCGTGTGTCTGTGTGTGTGTGTGTGAATGTGTGTGTCAGTGTGTGTGAGTGTGTGTGTGTGTGTGGTGGGGCATGTATTTAGGGCTAATGATGTACACTATCGCCTTGGTTACCTGGTGGAGGATCAAACGATAAGGAGGAAGGGTGTGTGTCTGTGTGTGTGCGTGCGTGCGTGCGTGCGTGTGTGTGTGTGTGTGTGTGTGCGTGCGTGCGTGCGTGCGTGCGTGCGTGTGTGTGTGTGTGTGAGGTGACGGTGGGCGGGGTTACTCCGGGATAACGAGGCTGCGAGGTTCAGATTGAATAACGTAAATCTAGCCTGGTTGTAAACACACGGCCTGCCTCCAAGCAATTATGGCCGCCGGGGAGGCTAATGAATGTCACGCACATTTATTTATCTACAGCCACGCAAGTAAATCTGCCCGCTCAAACTAAACACACGGGGAGCGTCCAGGGGGGCTCGGCACTGTCTTCTGCAGAAGATGCCTCCGTGTTTTCTGTCGTCACGTACACCACCTCCGTACGGTCCGGGGGGCCTAAGGATGGAACCGTGAACCAAACTAGAACCCTCAGCGGGCTCCCTCAGCGCGGTGGGCTCCACAGCGTGGGCGTCAGGGGGTGAGAAGGGGTGGGGGGGGGGGAGTCACGTGGGGGGTGAGGGTGCCCACCTGCGTCTCGGCCACCATGTTCTCGTCTGGCTTCAGGTGGACGGTGAAGGCCTCCCTCATCTCCCGGACGCCGTCGTAGAGGACCTCCACCTCCACCGTGTGCTCCTTGTCCCCCTGCTTGAACTCCACATCTGGAGACGCACACGAGCACAGGCACACACACACACAAAGGCACACACACACACACACAAGCACAGGCACACACACAGGCACACACATATACACAAACACATATATAAACACACACACACACACACACACACACACAAGGCCAGATCACACACACGCGCGCAAAGGAAACCATTAATAAATGCAGTATTATATACACAATGCCAAAGCTAATATCAGAACCTCCACCCTGATATCCATAACAAAGTATTGTGCAAAACATGACTACGCCTGTGTGGGAGTCTGCATGTGGGTGACTTGTGGTGATCCCTGCTCAATTAGCCCAGGCAGGACTGAAACACACTCAAACAAACAAACAAACAAACGGACATACAGACAGACAAACACTTATTTCTCTGTTCAGGACAGCAATTAGCTGACAACAAATTCTCCAAAGCGTCTACATGACCGTTGAAGTCTACTAAATTTACTTAAAATAAAACATCCATGGGAATTGTTTTAATTTTAGACAGGCATTAACGAAAGACAAGCCTGGAGTTTGTTCTCTGGAAAAACAGATGCATTAATAAATGATGCAGCCATATGTGTTTGGCGTTCGTAACACAAATAATAACTAACAGTTATGAATTCATTCAGTTTGATTCACCGCACACCACCACCACAGTGGAAACAATTACACTGGAGCAGTATAGAGGCAGGTATACTGAGAACTAGACCTATTTACATAGAATCACTGCCTTTATTGAGCTGAGAGAGAGAGAGAGAGAGAGAGAGAGAGAGAGAGGAGAGCGAGCGAGAGAGGAAGAGAGCAAGAAAGACAAAAGAGAGAGCGAGGAGAGAAAGAGCGAGAGAGGAAGAGAGCGAAGAGCAAGAGAGGACGAGAGCGAGAAAGCGAGGAGAGCGAGCGAGAGAGGAAGAGAGCGAGAGAGAGAAGAGAGAGAGCGAGGAGAGAGAGGGAGAGCGAGTGAGAGAAGAGAGAGAGAGAGAGAGATCGAGCAGGATTTGTCTCTCCAACAGAGCATGAAGAAAATTGAATCCAATTAAAAATTACACGATCCTCCACTGGGTAGGAATTACTTTCTCGTTCTTCTGCCCCAGGAATCAAAACCCTAATGACCCTCCCCCTGGAAAACAAAAATCCATACGCTCATTTACATAAATGCTGTTTGGCCAATCGTTCTCATCATTTATCTCGCGCCTCTCCCAATCCCATCTCCCAGCCTCTCACTGTAATGGCCATTAGATAGGGTGGAGGCGACGGGGGAGAGCCCGCTGCTGCAGAACGTGGTGGAGGAGGTGAAGCCCGGGAGCAGCCGGGGCCGCGACCATCTGCACCGCCCGCACGCCACCCTCACGGTCCCCGCCGTGAATCTGTCCAGACTTAACCTCGTGAATCAATAAACCAACACCAAGCTCGTTGTTAGCCCGCCGTTAGCCTCCTGCGGCGCGCCGGACGTTCCGGCGCAGCGATCAGGAAAACGGCCACTTTTGTCGGCTCATTTGTCGCCACGGTGCCCGCACGTAACCTTTGAGTACGGGCTCACCCTCCAGAGGAAGGACTCCCAGCGATCACGGCGTGAGGGTGAGCTCTGCCCTGGTGCTTCCTCACAGACACCTGTGACGGCCTACTACTAACCCTCTCTTATGCTTCTTCCTATTGGCATGTTCCAGGCCGTCAGCTGGTTGGCTACACCTGGAGAGGGTGGAGCTATAAATAGGGCGGCCATCTTTGAGTCTCTCTCTCTTCTCACTCTGGTTCTGGCAGCATGGGAACTCTGTGTTGGCGTTTGGTCCTTATTTTTCCACTCACACATACACTTGCTTTACACCACTGATAACTAGCATTCATTATAGTTACGTTGAGTTAGTTTAGTTAAAATAAATGGTTATTGCCCTATGTTGTTGTGTGGACTCCTCCTTCTTTGTTGCAAACCTTTGAGCCAGGTTCGTAACAAATGGGGGCTCGTCCGGGATTTTGGATCCTCTGTTTGTATGATACTTGTTAGTGTTTGGCAGCTGTAGGCTGAAATGCATAGTATTGGAGAGAGTCTTACACACAGGGACGAGCCCCCATTTGTTACGAACCTGGCTCAAAGGTTTGCAACAAAGAAGGAGGAGTCCACACAACAACATAGGGCAATAACCATTTATTTTAACTAAACTAACTCAACGTAACTATAATGAATGCTAGTTATCAGTGGTGTAAAGCAAGTGTATGTGTGAGTGGAAAAATAAGGACCAAACGCCAACACAGAGTTCCCATGCTGCCAGAACCAGAGTGAGAAGAGAGAGAGACTCAAAGATGGCCGCCCTATTTATAGCTCCACCCTCTCCAGGTGTAGCCAACCAGCTGACGGCCTGGAACATGCCAATAGGAAGAAGCATAAGCGAGGGTTAGTAGTAGGCGTCACACACCCCAGAGACTTTTGGGCTTCTCGGTTCAGCTGTTCAAAGCTCTGCTCGGCCCGATGTTTACATGGGCTGAGCTAAACCCAGTGAGGGCTACCCAGTAGAACCCCAAACAGAACCCCACCTTGAGAGATGGGGTTGTAGTCCTCCCCGGACACCGCCGAGCCGTCTTTGGTGTGGACCCGGACCACGGACACCTTGGACGAGTCCCCCAGCCGGACCAGCGGTACCCGGACCAGCGCCGCGCTGCCGGGCTCCTTGGGCTCGCTCAGGCTGAACTTGGTCTCCGTGAAACGGATGATGGGCTCTGGTGGGGGGGGAAAGGGGGTCATCAGAACCAGATCAGAACAGGATCAGAGCCGGATCAGAAGCGGATCAGAAGCGGATCAGAAGCGGATCAGAACCGGATCATCTCTGTCAGCCGACGGCAGAAACGTAAAGACTCTTGTTTGCACCACCAGTCGCTTTTGAGATGACAGATGAAATCATAATTTGAGCAAATGTGTGTACGAGCGTGACAGCCTCTCCGCATGTATTGTGTTCCTCCACTAACCAGCCTGCACGCAGTCGCCTGACGCTCAGAACTCAACAACTCTGCAGGCATGTAGAAAATGTTCCTCTTTCATCTCCTCACCCGAGGACATGGTGTTTAACGGCGGCTATGTGGCGTGGAAACATTTCCCTTGTTTGCGTGGAGCTCGTAATTGTTCAGATCGCAATGTATGGTGGTAAGTATGGGATGCTGGAGACCTTCCGGAGAACGTGGGAGACGTGCGCACGGTTAGCAAACATTCCACTCGCGCGGAGTTAACGCGTCCGATAGAATCATAAAGCAAACACAACACTTTGATTTACATCCACCGACTCGTTTTTGCCTGCAACCTGGTGTTCATTCACCAGGTCTCGTCACCACACAGCGCACGAGATAATAAAACTCCTCATCCGTCCGCAGCCCTGCTCACTGTCTGCCGTGTCGCTGATCCTGATCAGCGTCTCCCCCACGGAGCCCACCGCGGCCCCGAACAGGGAGTCGCTCTTCGGCGCGCCCAGGACCAGCCGCAGGTCTTCCTCGTCTTCGTACAGCGTGTCGTCCACCAGGGTCAGGACGCACGTCTTCTCCGCCTCTCCTGCGCCACAAGTCAAGAGGTTTTTTTAGTGTCTGCTGCTGCGGAGAGCCCGCATCACAGCCATGCAGACACACACACCTCGCCGTACACACAGCATGCCTCATGTAAATTAATGCCGTAAAAGCTAAAGTAGCATTGGTCCAAGTATGAAATAAATATGAAATATTTCAATATGAGGTGCGTTTCTTTACTCCGCTGTCTGCACGGGCGTTAAAACATTATGTATACATCCCAGTGGGTTTTAGAGGCGGGTAATTTATACAATGTTAAAAGACAAAGTCATAAAAAACATGATGCTACTCTGGAGTTCTATTAAATGTGTCAAATCAGAGAAACTTGTGAGCCTGGCGTCTTTACACAGAGGCGTCGCATCCCCAGGAACAGCCTCAGACGTCGCGGCATACTGGGAGTTATCTGTTCCCTGAATACTTCATTAAACCTAAATATCGAGTTGTATATATTTATTTAAATTAAATCAAGACAGAAACAAATGATACACGAAGCTGTGGTCTTACATAACCCTGGCGTCTGTGTGCATTTTGCTTGCGTTATGCGGTGGTCCTATTAGACTCATAGGACTCTGGGGGGGGGGACCCCTCTTCTGTGTTCCTCACACAGCTTCTGGGGAGCTCCTCCGTGCCCTTTAGAGGGCTTCAGGGGGTGGTAGAATGGGGGGAAAATAATAAAATAAAATAAAAATAATAATAATCCTCCCGGGCTGCGGCTCTCCCCATCTGTCTCTATCTCCTGTGTCTCCAGCGCAGCACTCAAAAGGCATTCGTTTCGCTTATGTTTCGGAACGCGTGTGCAACATAAAATGCCAACAGAAAGGGCCGGCAGTAGCTCAGAGTGGGTTGTCCGCTCACTGGAGGGTCGGCGGTTCGATCCCCACCGCCAGCTGCCCACATGTCAGTTGTACATTTGTGGGGTTCAGTGTCCTTGAGGAAGACACTGAACCCCACAAATTTACGACAGACGTACTGATGGTACGTCGCTTTGGACACAAGCGTCTGCTAGAGGCCCTAAACGTAAATAAACGACTCCGGCGCTCGATGGAGGACCAGGCTGTACTAGTGATGAGGCTCCGCCCCCCCCAGAGAGAGGGGGGGGGCCCGGCCCGGCCCAGGGGGTCCTACCGGGCAGGAAGGTGATGACGGAGCCGTCGGCGTTGGGCCTCTCGTCGAAGTCGTCCGCCACCTGGGCGGAGCCCTGGCGCGTGTAGCAGCGCACCGACGACTGGTGGCGGATGTCGCCGCTGCGGTACACCGTCGCTAGGATACGGCCGTCGCTCTCCTCGCCGCTGTACGCCGCGGCGCGGAACTGCACCTTGGGCACTGAGGGTCACATGGGCGGGAGGAACCACGATGGTGGGGACGGGGGGGGGGGGGTCAGGATTCATTCATGAGTCAGGATACCATTTCAAAAATATACAAATTTTATTATACTAAAACTTTTGATTTAATCAAATATGGTATCATATTGGATCAAATCTATTTTTTACATTTATCCTTCAAAGATAAGGAAACTAAAATGTGAATGCCTTTAAAAATATAATTACCTAGTGGAAACCTAGACTAGCAGTACCCTGGTATTAACTTAGTATCAACCTAGAGTAAAACTAGCAATAACCTAGTAGAAACCTAGAGTTAAACTAGTAGTACCCTGGTATTAACTTAGAGTTAAATTAATAGAAACCATGTATCAACCTAGAGTTAAACTAGAAATACCCTAGTAGAAACCTAAAGTTAAACTAGCAGTACCCTGGTATTAACTTAGAGCAAATTAATAGTAACCTAGTATCAACCTAGAGTTAAACTAGCAATACCCTCGTAGAAACCCAGAGTTAAACGAGTGGTAACCTGGTTTATATGTACGGCAGTGCAACACATGACAGATGATGAATGATACATGATCCAAGACGGCGTGTCCAGGATCAGCTCTGAGAGGAGGGGGGGCCTCCTCTCTGTGACTCACGGTCGGACACCGAGTCGTTGATGAACACGGTGGCCTTGGCCGGCTCTCCCAGGACGCCGTGGGCCGGCATGCGCAGCGCCAGCTCAAACCGCTCCACGCCCTCCAGCTCGGGGCGCCCCAGGTCATCCAGCACCGTGACCTTGAACGTCTGCACGCTCACCCCTGGGGCGAAGTCCAGGTTGAGGCTGATGCCCACGTAGTCGATGCCAGCTGGGGGGCCACGGGGGGTGTGGGGAGGGAGGGAGGGAGGGAGGGGGGGGGGAGAGAGGGGGGGAGGGAGGGAGAGGGGGAGGGAGAGGGCATTGTTAGTCCTGGTCAATATCACTGCCTCGGTCTCCTTTGGTTGTCACACAGCATCACAAGTAGGGCTGCAGCGTGGAGGACTTTGAGGGTCATCGATAACATCATTATAACATTATAAAGATTCAAAGATGTATCATCCCTGAATTAGAGATTACATCTCATATCATATCATGTATTCCAACGTAGTGACCCAGAATTTGGACACGACCCTTTTAATTCATAATCAGATCACGCATCGTCAGCGGTGGAAGGAGTACCCATCCTACAGCCTGTTCCACATCCTACACTCCCCTACAGCACCCTTCAGTACCCTCCAGGACGACGCACCCCCGCAGTGTGTGTGGGTCAGCGAAAGCTCCACTCAACCGTCTCCTCATGTGATGACAGGAGAACAAACACACTAACAGTCGGGTTTGGTTGACAGCAGACGACCCGGTCGCCGACCCCCCCCCTGCAGCGTTACCTTCGGCCGCGGCGCCGTCCGTCTTGCGGGAACGCACAGTGACCGCGCCCGCTCTGGAGAGGTCCGTGCCCATCCTCCACACCTTCACCTCCACGTAGCCGTCGCTCTCGTCCACGTGGTACTCCGTCTCCCCGAGGTAGAAGACCGGCGCTGCGGGGGGGACAACGCACACACAGCCGGCCGCCATTAAAGATGAATTAATTAATCCATTAAAGACTCCCCGTTACTGATGGTACACAGAGAGAGAGAGCCACGGAACAGACGGCGCCGCGAAGACAGACAGGAGAGCAGGTTGACAGACAGACAGAAGAGCGGGTTGACAGACAGGAAGACAGACAGGAGAGCGGGTTGACAGACAGGCAGACAGACAGGAGAGCGGGTTGACAGACAGACAGAAGAGCAGGTTGACAGACAGGAAGACAGACAGGAGAGCAGATTGACAGACAGGCAGACAGACAGGAGAGCGGGTTGACAGACAGGCAGACATGCAGCACAGGACTCCGGACGGTGGAATTGAACCCGCCGCTCGGTGCCTTGCCCGAGGGGTTGGCTGCACTCGCAGGGTGATCAGCCGCGGTGCAGAAGAAAAGCTATCATTTAATTGTTTTCTGTTTCTCGTATCTAAGGGTCTCCGATGGAACCCCCGAGCCAACATGTGGAAAAACATATTTACACAGCGTGTAGAAAGACCCCACCCTCCCCCTTCAGCGCCCCCCCCACACCTCCCGGGGTCTCTGGAGCTCTGAGACCCCAGATATGTGATGTGATTCAGTGCAGAATACAGGCTCCCACCAGCGAATGAGTTCAGACCCTGGGAAGCCCAGCTCCCTAAAATTAATACCCTGATAGAGAGCAACAAAACCCCAGCCATCTGTTTCTGTGTGTTTGTTTCATATATATATAATTTTGTGTGTTACGTTGTGTGTGTGTGTGTGTGTGTGACCCTGTGTGTGTGCGTGTGTGTGTGTGACCCTGTGTGCGTGTGTGTGTGTGTGTCTGTGTGTGACCCTGTGTGTGTGTGTGTGTGTGTGTGTGTGTGTGCGTGTGTGTGCGCGTGTTTGTGTGTGTGTGTGCGTGCGTGTGTGTGTCTGTGTGTGACCCTGTGTGTGTGCGTGTCACCCTGTGTGTGTGTGTATGTGTGTGCGTGCGTGCGTGCGCGTGCATGTGTGTGTGTGCGTGCGTGCGTGCGTGCGTGCGTGCGTGCGTGCGTGCGCGTGTGTGTGCGTGCGTGCGCGCGCGTGCATGTGTGTGTGTGTGCGTGTGTGTGTGTGTGTGTATCTGGCACGCTGCGATAGTGTGAGACAGAAGCTGAGGACTTCCCTCCCGGTCGTCACAAAGCCTCTTTGGAACCAACATTGTTTCCTAAGGCAGAATACTGATGGCAGTCCAATAAGTCTATGACAGCTTTACCCCCCCCCCCCCTGCCCCCCCACACACACACCACCACCACCACCACCCTCTCCCTCTCTCCCCCATTCCTCTCCCAAACTCTCCAAACAACTGACAAAATAAGTTCAGCTGCTCTCTTTGGCCCTGACACTGATATATGGTGAATGCGAGTACGTCACCCACAAACACTGACTGAGGTTTGTTCCGTTCCAGACTGACACTGAATATTGTTTTGCTGAATTATGAACTTCAATATTTCATTCCTACCCTTTAAGTGGGCCACATGACAAAAGCCTGTGCTGCGTGTTTGCGCGACTGCATTATTGAAGGGTGGATGGTTTGAAGGTCCTCTGTCAGTTGATGATGTTTGACTGAACTTGAAAGGCGAGAACACAGCCTACAGCTACAATATGGCGACAGAAGCCCAAAACAACAGGACCATTGCTCAATTTCCCAGAGACTGCCTCCCTTTATTATACCCATCTGTCTCTCTCTCTCTCTAGACTCTATCTGTACCTTAAAGTCTCCCTCGCCCGCGTCAGACATCACTCACTCACATCCTTTTAGGATGAGAAAATGCACACAACAAGGCGGTAGGAAGAAAAAAAACCAAAAAAAGGATGCTGCAGGTGAAGCACAGTGCAGGTGTGCCTTCCGGGATACACACACGCATGTTGTGTGTGTGTTTCCGTGCGTGTGTGTGTGTGCGTGCGTGTGCGTATGTGTGCGTGTGCGTGCGTGCGTGCGTGTGTGCGTGCGTGCGTGTGTGTGTGTGTGCGTGTGTGTGCGTGCAGACACACGGCCCCATCAGGAGCCCGCTGGCGGCGGGACGGCGGCGTGATGCTGATGCGCCAGAACGTGGCGTTTACTGTAAACACAGCGGCGGGGGGGCGGGGGAGGGGGGGGGGGGGGCAGCGCATTCCACGGCAAGCTCAGCGTTACTACCAAAAACGCCAACGCGGCTGTCAGCATCCTCACATGTTTCCACATCTTCCACCCCGCCCCCCTGTCTCTCCCCCGGCCGGGGAGAGAGGGGGTGGGGGGGGGGGGGGGGTTGAGTGATGTGGGATGACGGATATTCTTCCTGATCCCCCGGCACCCCCCCCCCCCCCTCCTGCCCCCCCGCACGGAGGCTGAAGCTGAGCCCGCATCGCGTCGCCGGCTTTGCATCCGCGTGCGGTCGGTCGGACCCTCGTCATCCCTGATCAAAGCGGCGAGCGGAGTGCAAAGGCGGGAGGGTTCCAGCGTGCCGGGGGTGGGGGGGTGGGGTGGGGGGGGGGGGACCCCTGAGAGGTCTCAGACGCTCCTCAGAAGGGAGTCATCACCCGGAGCAGTGTGTTGAGTTTCTGGGGTTTCGTTAATCAGCTCCCGCCACTCGCTGGAAACATTCAATCAGCTCCGCCACTCGCTGGAAACATTCCTGACACCATTTTGACAAAATGGAGCCTGATTGACTGTTAATAAAAGACATGGAGAACTGAGTGGTACTTAACCAAAAAAAAAAAAAAAAAAAAAAAAAAAAAAAAGGTTTCTGCTGAGCGCACCGCCCACAATCTAATTAAAACACATCAGCTGGAACATGGAACAGCAACCAAGCAGCCGTGGAGCCTCAACTGTAGAAAGCCGGCCTGGTTCATTTGCATTTCTGCTTTAAGATCTTCACAGCAGAAAAACGGGGCATTCTCCACAAGTGTGTGCGTGAACGTCGGTATGTCCGCTGTGTGTGTGTGTGTGTGTGTGTGTGTGTGTGTGTGTGTGTGTGTGTGTCTGTGCGTCTCTTTAAATACCGGTTTCAGCTCATTCTCAGCTGTGCCACCTTCAAAGACACGTGTTTTCCTGATAAGTACAGCAGGTGACACACAGCCTCCAGCTACACGCACAGCACTGCCCTGCCCCCCCCCCCATGGCGTGGAAAACAGCCCCTTATTTTCATCTACAAAAGTGTACATTATGCATGAAGCCGGCTGCCACGCCCCCCCCCCCCCCCCCCCCGTGCACGCGGTGGCGTGACCGGGGCTGGGCCCGCCTTAACGCCCAGCGCCAGGACCGGGTATTCCCACGACGCGCTTTGAGCCTTATCTACAAACACCGGCGTTCCCCGCTGTGTGTATGTGTGTCTGTGTGTGTGTGTGTGTGTGTGTGTGTGTGTGTGTGTGTGTGTGTGCATGTGTATGTTTGTGCGTGCGTATGTGTGTGTGTGTCTGTGTGCGTGTGCGTGTGCGTGTGTGTGTGTGTGTGTGTGTGCGTGTGTGTGTGTGTGTTTGTGTGTGCGTACGTGTGTGTGTGTGTGTGTGCGTCCGTGTGTGTGTGCGTGCGTGCGTGTGTGTACGTGTGTGTGTGTGTGCGTCCGTGTGTGTGTGTGTGCGTGTGTGTTTGTGCGTGCGTGTGTGTGCGTGCGTGCGTGTGTGTACGTGCGTACGTGTGTGTGTGTGTGCGTCCGTGTGTGTGTGTGTGT
>JAXIVH010000012.1:6658041-6690541 GCA_036785325.1 Urophycis tenuis | reverse complement strand
ATAACATATTTCTATATATTACTGCTGGGTGCCATTAAATGTGATACGGGTGAAATATAGCGTTTGGGTAACATTTTGTAATAACTTTCAGTTAGTTGTAAGTCATTGACAAGCCTTTAGTGAATCACCTTATCATCAACAAAACATACATCTTTAGTTAATGACGAACTTAACACATTCATATCCATGTGTAGCTGGTAGATAAGTGCTATGCTAAAGGAACCCTGTTTTACCACCAGCGGTGACGTCGATTAGCCATCACAAGCCATGACAAAATCTCCCCTCTCGTGACATCACGAGTGGGGAGTGTCCGGCCAGATGAGTGACGTACAGATCAGCCTACCAGTCTATCCAGTGGAACGTACCAACTGGGACCACTCATTGCTCTGTTGGACACGCTCACAAAAGTCTGCAAAAGTATACTCATGTTTTTTTTTTGTTTAGTTTGAGTTCATCATTCATAATAATAAAATAATTTATGAATTAACATTATTATCAACCGATTCCATTGTTAGTTTTCAACATCAAGGGTTTCAATGTTGGGCTGGAGAAACGGAGTCACAAACAGTAACTACGCAACAACAACTACTTTCCTCCAGTCAACACGGGGATGATTGATGATTTGGTGTGGCAGCCGTCTCTCTCCAATCCCTCTAACCACACACCTCATCATTCAATTTCTCACTTTGGACGTCATTATTTTCCAGGCGATGTTTTACTGTTGCACTGCCGCAATTTACCGTATTCTCTGTGGACAGCGCCACAGACGAGACAGAGCAGAGGAACCATTCTGCTTAATCCCCGTGCTGCAGGATTTGATGTTTTTCGGGGGTTTTTTTTGAGCAGGCAGAAGTGCATAACACCGACTTTTAAACAGAAGTATTTTAGGCTTCTTACAGATAGTGACACTTCCACGGAGACACCTCTGAATCTTTGTCTCCGCGCACACAACTGTCTCCTGGATAACGTCGAAAGTGTCTCGCACACATCACTCACTGCCCCCCCCCCCTCCTCCCCCCTCCTGCCTCCTCTTCTCTCAGCCCTCAGCATCAGACTTGCGTTGCCATGTAAGCTTTCACACACAAGGACTTTGTCGCGGTGTACTCGTGCGATGAAGACCACACACACAAAACAAAAACACATAAAAAGAAATGGGCGAACAAAAAATGAGGATCTAAAATGTATAAATATACTTCTGCCTCTCTCCCTCCTCCCTCCTTTTCTCTCTCTCTCTCACACACTCACACTAATATTTATTACTCTCATTATATATATATCAATGAGATATACAGTATGTATACATTAGTCAGATATAGCAATATCTCTCTCACGCTCTCACACACTCACTAATATTTATCACTGTCTTTATACATCAATATGTACTGTATATCAATGAGATCTCTCTCTCTCTCTCACACACACTCACACTAATATTTATCACTCTCTTTATGTATATATATATATATATATATATATATATATATATGTACACATCATTCAGATATAGCAATATCTCTCTTGCTCTCACACTCTCACTAATATTTATCACTCTGTTTATACATCAATATGTATTATTGTTATTGTTAGGTATATCAATGAGATCTCTCTCTCTTTCTCTCACACACTCACGCACATTCACTAATATTTATTACTCTCATTATATATATATATACCAATGAGATATACAGTATTTATACTGTATATATTATCAGTCAGATATAGCAATATCTCTCTCACTCTCTCTCTACCTAATATTTATCACTCTGTTTATACATCAATATGTATCATTGTTATGTCTCTCTCTCTCTCTCTCTCTCTCTCTCTCTCTCTCTCTCTCTCTCTCTCTCTCTCTCTCTCTCTCTCTCCGTATCCGTCAGGCGACGCTCCCACGCTCCCACGTTCTCAGTTGTTCTGTTTGCTTTCAGAAAACACCTTGCGTCTTCCTGCTGACAGCTTTCCTCTCTGAACCAACCGGGCCTCAGAATCGGAGCGGCGCTGAGGAGACGACAGAACCGCCGGCACTCGGCGCCGGGGAGGAGACGGGGATCTGGCATCTGAGTCGCGTGGCGTGGGCCCTGGGGAGCCGTCACACCGTCTACCACTGAGAGAATCATTCCTGCTAATTGAGGCTCATGTGAACGGGGGTGTGTGGGGGGGGTGTGGGGGGGGGGGGGGGGGGGGGTGAACGGCGTGATCGACAGCACGCTGCTCAAGGCAGCACAGGACACTCGTCTGGGTTTTGTTCCGACCCCGTAACGCCCGGCGCCTTGTTTGTCTCACAGAGACAGAGGAGAGACGCTGTGGCAGGAGAGAGCCCCGACGCTGGGCATTCAGAGAGACAGAGAGTGTGGGGGGGCTTCAGGGGGGGGGGGGGGGGGGGCTTCAGCGGCTTTTCACTGCATCCTAAACCTTTTACCCGGAGATAACGTCGTTCAATTCAACGCGGCACGCAACCCAGAGAGAGAGAGAGAGAGAGAGAGAGAGAGAGAGAGAGAGAGAGAGAGAGAGAGAGTCAGAGAGAGACACGGTCCAAATCCGGCCCGTGTTTGCGGGGCCTTCTGAGCAGAGCAGCGGTGCATTAGCCTGTCAAGGTGGCAAGTTTTGTCAAATGGATCAAATACTTACTCCCGAAACCATTAGCTTTCAACTGCGCGCGCGGCTAAGTAAAAAGCTCGCTTTTACATGGCTCCCTCTCTCCCCTTTGACAATACAGACGTCTGACAATGAGAAGAAAATGAGGAGGGAAAAAAAAAAGGTTTGAGTTAAGGAAAAAAATTATTGATGAGGACGGCGTCTGTGTAACACGTCGATACCTGACGGAAGACGAGGGGGGAAATATCGAAACGTGCCGGGGTAACTTAGCACGGCGGCCTGTCTCTCTCTCTGGATGACATCATGTTCCGGTGACGCCATGAAGAACAGTGCACTCATTGATCTTTTTCTAGAAAGTGAGAGAGGGTTTTTTTTTTTTTTTTCTTGTGTTGATGCATCAAAGCCATTAATCCTCCGCGTCCCATGATGGGAACATTACAGCTGCAAATGGCTGCTGTACTGCCAACGTCTGCCACCAATAATTATTTTGTCTCTGGGGAGAAACTAAAAAAAGGTTTGTCAGGTAAGAGTTCTACCTCGCAATAACCAGGGGGGGGGGGAGGGGAAATGATGAATACTTGACATTTTACTCATTTGTGGGGTTTGATTTCGTCACATCCTGCGCACGGAACCCACCGGGCCTGTCACCGGCAGAACCAGTTCACTTAAAAGTGAAATCGAAAATTGAACGTCTGATTCCTCCCATTCTTCCCCGCTGAAACCCCAGACTCGGGTTTGCACTCGAGAACAAGGATTTGACTTTGAGAGTTGAGAAAGAAGAAGGAGCTGGTGTTCCCTTACCGGAGTCCTGGACGGAGAACAGGAAGTGGTCCGACGTGACGTTCTCCTGGTGCCGCAGAACGTAGCACACCTGCAGGTCGTCGATGTCGGCTGAAACGAGAACCCGGAATCACACAAGAAGCATTAGAACCCAGGGTGGAACACAACGGGGTGGAACGTGAGGGGAATGCGGCGAGAACGTCGCAACCCTGAATCCCCTAATCCTGACGCGCACTTCTGCAGTCTTGTTCCCCCACAGCACTCCGCTGAGATCACTTTTTCAACACCGCCACAGTCGACTATTTCATCCATTTTTCCTGAACAATCGGACCGCTCCGACTTGAAAATAATAGCGTGCCCAAATAAATCACACGGCGCGCATAAAAGCGCGGATTTCATTGAAATGTTAAGCAAGATTCTTTCATGTGAACACTCAAGCTGTGCCGAAATATTTCCCTTTATTCCGGCACACTTCAAGCGCCCGGCTGGCGCGCGGCCGCCCTGTCAGGCTAATGTTTCGGTGACAGACGGAGACGCCGACTCTGCCGCCACGCCGCCCAGCGTGCCGGCGGGGGGGGTCCTCCGTCCTCAACGCGCGCCGGCTCACCTCCCTTATCAACCCTCAGCAGGAGCAACTCCTCTTGACGACCACAGAGGGAGAGAGAGACAGCCCCGCGGCCCCCGCTGGTCACCGCGGACCACTGAAGCCGCGGAGGCCCGTCGCACGGAATGTTTTGCCGCCCCCGTGAGAACGTGGGGTTGCGTGGCGTCCCACTCCCCCCCCCCCCCCTGCCCCCCCGCGGGGGCGTCCCCTCCGCCAGGAAGCCTTTCAAATCGCCGGGCGACGACGGCTCACCGAAATGACACACGGGGGCCAGGAATGTTAAGAACAGGATTCCGTGCAGGTGGGCCCCTGCAATGCAATGCCACAGCTGTTCTGGCCCTCGACTTCTGCTGAATTACAGGGATGTGTGTGTGTGTGTGTGTGCTTTGCCATCAGCCTCTGGAATAGTTTATTACAGTGCAGCGAAAATCATCGACACATGAAAGGCTGCGGCCCGCCCCCCCCCCCCTTGTGTCCCGAGCCAGTGGCTGACAGACTCACGCGACAGTAAACAGCATCCCTGATTCAGCTGCACCCCCACCGCCCCCCAAAGACCTCAACCACAACTTACTGCATTCACCACGGGAATGAAATGACAATTAGGGTGGTATTGACAAAATAACATACAGGGATTATTTGTCGTATTATATGTATATATATATATAATAGGGTATGTAGCGATGCAATTTAGCAATTTCGATGGTTAAATTCAGCCTCGCAACACTAACGACGTGAAGGTCATTGTAATCGCGGCGTCGGCAGAAATGTGAGCCATACTTTAACGCGGGATTGGTGCAATGTTTGTTCACGTTGAAGGAAACGGCAACACGGAATTAAACGTTGAGAAATGGATGGAGGCAGGTGGTATGGGGGGGGGGAGACAATGGCAGATGAAGTCAACAGGGTGAGCTACGGGGGCACTTTCATCATCAAATATTTAAAGGAGAAGCCACGTGGGACGTGCCCTGGAAACTGGATGTGTAAATACAGACTGAGGGATAGTCTCTTCCACTTGGCTGCCTTCTCTGACGAGCATGCTTGCTTTCCATCTCCCTCTCTCACTCCATCCCTCTGTCTCTCTCTCCCCCTCTCTCTCTCTCTCTCTCTCTCTCTCTGCTCTCAGTTTCTCTACCACTCTCTCTCGCTCTTTCTCCCCCCACCTCTCCCTCTCACACTCTAATCTCTCTTTTCCCCCCTCCTCTCTGTCCCTCTATCTCTCGTTCTCACTCTCACACTCCCATCTCCCTCGGTCTCCCTCTCTCTGGCTCTCATTCTCTCTCCCCCTCTCCTTTTCTCGCTTTCTTTGTCAAGACTTCCTCAAATTTGGCCATTAGAAAGTGTCAGCGGCTTAGCGGTGGCAGAGCTACGTCTGAGACCCTTCTTGTTCCACGGCCTAAAGCCCCCCCGCGCTCGCCCCCACCCGGCCCCCCCAACCGGCCCCCCACTTGGCCTCCCTACGGCTCATGGCGGCGTATTGCTAGGCGCTAAGGTGCTCCCACCTTCCAACCGCACACAAACACACACACACACACACACACACACACACGCACGCACACACGCGCACACACAGAATCCTATTCTGTTCCTTTTCCTCTCTTCCCTTCCTCTACAAACACATTGAATTTTACGCCGGCTCACACCGGTTCACAGGAACACCGGTAGCGCGGTAATTGCGCTACGTTCTCCGGCCCCAATCCAATAGCCCAACAGCCGCTATCGACCGGCGCCCCGCGCAACACTCAATAGATCACAGGAGCATAGCACACACAACTAATTGAACGCTCCCCCCCCCTTTACTCTCCCCCGCCCGCCTCACACACACACACACACACACAGACACACACACGCACCCGCGGCGGTGGGAGCTAGCACCCCGGCGCCCGGCGCCGCTGAAATAGGCGCGGCTCGACCGGGGGGCCGGGCGCAGCTGAAACGGGCTGACGGTGGGCAAGCGCCGGGAGAAGAGCCCGGGCGGCACCCCCCCCCCCGTGGCGTCCTGCTCGCCGGCTGACCTATCCCGCTTGACCCCGTTGCTTGGCGCCATGCTTCATTTAGCAAAACCGCTGTACAGCCCCCGCCCCCCCCCGGAGGGGGAGCGACTCGCGGCACGGCGCCGGCGGTGAATTATTCATTCTAAAACCTCCACAAGCCATTTAGGTGACGCGGCGGTCGGGGTCTGTGCTTCCGCACGTTAATTATGATTTGATGATCAAGGCACATCTAAATCAGGCCTATGAATTAACTATTAACAGGGCCGAGCCAGCGGTTGTTCCAGACTTGATGAATCATGTCCTCCATATGTTGGAGTCCCAGCAGTTGTGCATTAAGCCGGCAGAGCGGCCGGGGCTGGGGAGAAGGGGGCCGGGGGATTCAAGGTTCCCTTCAGATTGCACGTAGGGGTGGTGTATACTGGAACCGCGTTAAAATAAACTACGTCTGTGTTCATGTGGTATTCATAACAAGCAATATCATATCATAATTTGCACACTGCAGACTAATGAAGATGAGAGTTGAAAATGCATCTCCCGGCCAGGTGTCTGACATTATATATCCAGGCAAAAAAACCCAGTACGTACGCCAGTATGTATGCTAACAATGTGTACGCCTACATCCGATTGGTTAAGAAACAGATGAACAAAATATAACAGGAATTACGACTTTGTTGCAAAATCCTTAATATCTTATGTTGGAGTGGTGTGAAATGTGATACTCAAATATTATTTGACTTAATAAAAACAGATGGAAAATGTAATCACGCTTCATTAAAAACTTTTTTTTTTACCTTGGCTGAACGTGTCGATGGATTCGTTCCCACGTCCCAGGTGGACGATGTCCCCGTGCTCAGGCCTGGTGGTGACGTGGAACAGCAGGGAGGCGGGCGCGCTGTCCATGTCCTCCGCCCTCAACACCTTGGAGGTGAGGGTGTAGCCCAGGCGGCCCGTGGCCACCATCGCCAGGGCGGACGCCCCTTTGTTCACCACAATCTGGGGGACGCCGTTGTCCAGCGACACCACGCCGATCTTCATGGTCTGGGGGCGCCGGGTCTCAAACACGGTGTCCGGGAAGACGTAGAAGTCCGAGTGGGTGCCGTCCGTGATGGTGAAGGAAAACGAGTCCTCCGCGGACTTGCTGCCGTCGTGTTTGTAGGTGATGAGGTTCTCGTTGAGGTCTTGCTTGGTGAAGCTGGTGACCGGCGTTGTTTGGTTGTGGAGTAGTCTGCCGTGGACCGGGAGCTGGGTGACGGTGAACCTCAGAAACTTCTCCGCCGTGTCTTGGTCCTCCACGTTGAGCTCAAAGGGTGTGATGAGCTTGCTTTGTCCCTCGGTGACCAGCAGGTTGTTGATGGTCAAGACCGGTTTCTTGTTGTCAACGTCGACAATCGACACTCTGAAGGATCGGAACACCGGGTTGAATCCGTCGGTTACCTCGAATTCAAAACTGTCCATTTTGACCTCGTCGTCAGAGGTGTGGAGGTAGTAGATCTTACTGCCAGCCAGTTGGAGCTGAGTGAACGACACGATGGGCATGCCAGGGGTGTCCGTACATTCTAAGTGGCCTCTCACCGGAGCCCTGGTGATCGTGAAGACCAGGTGCTCATCGGGGCTGTTGAGATCGGTGGTGCTCAGGAGGTCCGTGGTCAGCGTCACTCGGCCGCCTTCTTTGAGGGAAACTCCTTTGCTGATCACGTCGGGGAACACCATGTCAATGCTGCCGATGGTGATGTAGAAGTACCGGTCAATCAGAGCGTTCATGCCATCCGTGACGTCGAATTTGACCAGGTCCCGTATGCCCTCCTGACCGTTGTGTGTGTACACGACTGACCCTTCGTCAACCTCAGCCTGGGTGAAGTTCATTCCCAGCGTTATGTTCTCCAGCGAGCCTGACGGCGTCGACCTCTGGAGGAGACCCTGACCGGGTCCAAATCGAATGATGTAAGTGAGTGTGCTGTCATCTGAATCCAGATCTGTAGCTTTAAGAAGTTTGTTGTTGATCTCTTTGGACTCTCCTACTTCTACCTCCAGGCCATCATTAATCACCATTCTTGGGGTTTCGTCATCAACGGCAATGATCAAAACCAACACTGTTTTCTCCACAGAATATTTTCCATCTGTGAGAATCACTTCAAAGCTGTCCTCAACAGTTTCAGAGTCATCGTGCTCATAAATGATGCTCGAAGCCTCCCTAATCTGCTCTAGAGTGAAGTTGCTTACCAAAACAGAGCCTGTGGATAATTGGTTCAAAATAGCCCCGTGTTTGGGTGGTTTGGAAACGATGAACGTCAGATCTTCAGGTGGAATGTCGGCGTCAGCTCCGTTTAGAATCGGCGTGTCTATTATAATATTCATCCCCTCCATGACAACTATTTCACGCGCGAAAATCTCTGGCTTCTCGTCATTTGTGGGAATGATCACAATGGGGAAGAACAGGGTCTCGGAAAAACTTACGCCATCGGAGCATCTGAACGTGAACCGATCCTCCACTGGCTCTACACCTTTGTGAATACTTTGGACAAAGTAGATATTTCCTTCCCTTACATCCCGAATGGTGAAAGCACTCACCGCGGTTCCTGACCTGGACTTCTCAGAGCCAGGGGCGGGAGAGATGTTTTCTACATACCCGGCAGTGGGCTGGACAATGATGGTGCAAAGGATGTCTTCAGAGGGGGTGTCCTTATCGTCAGCGTCCAAATACTGAGGGCCGATGCTGTACTTCTCACCTTCAATGACGCTGAACTGAAGCCCAACGTCCACTTCAGGGGCCTGGTTGTCCACGGGGAGAATAGTTATGGTGACGCGAACCCCGTCGATCCTGTTACCGCCTACTGTCCACTCCTCGGACATGTCGGTGAGGCTGAGATTGAAGCCGTCCTGCAGCGGTGCGAGGCCCATCTCGCCCCCTGTATGTGCGTACACCACCACGCCATTGATGACGTCTGCCTGAGTGAACCGCGAGGCGGGCACTCCCTTGACCAGGACCTCCCCCATGGCGGGCGGGTCTTCCACGATGAAGGTCAGCCGGAGGTCATCGGTGTCAACGTCGCTGCCTTGGATGACGTTGGGCGTGATTTCCGTGGCGCCGTTTTCCAGCACATCCATGTGGGAACCCAGGGTCCCAGCGGGGAGGCTGAGGGTGGGGGTCTCGTCGTCCACGGGCCTCACCGCCACGCGCACCGTTACCGTGACGACGTGGATGCCGTCGCTGACGTCCAGCAGGAATTCGTCGCTCATTGTCTCGTCTCCATTTTGAATGTAGGACAGTCTGCCTTCTGAAATGTCCTCCAGATGGAAGGCCTGTCCCTTGGCGAGGTCGGCGAAGGCCAGCTGGATCTGGCCGTGTTTAGGGGCCTGGCTGAGATTGAAGGTTATCTTTTCGCTGTCTGTGTCGGGGTCCATGCAGTCCAGCTCTGCAACAGACACGATGTGCACACCCCGCTCAAACACAGCGAAGCCGGTGTTGGTAATCTGAGGCGGTTTGTTGTTGACCGGCTGTAGGAAGAAGACAAACGCGCCCTCCGCAGTGTTGCCGGCGGTGTCTTCCACAGAGTAGCGGAACTGCACCACATGGGCCGTGATGCCGAGCTCCACGTCGGGGGGGCTGTAGGAGATCTTGTGATGGTTAATTTGGGCTTGGGTGAACTCGGTGACCTCCCGATCCGGGCTGTCCGTCAGGACCAGGGAGCCGAACAGGACCGGGTGGTTTTCGTCCATGTCCATGGGCGGCTGGACGACCACGTACTTGAGGTCGCGGTCCTCCGAGTCCAAATCGGTGTACCGGAGGACGTCCTTGTTGAAGGCGGTAAGCTGGTACTCGTGAACGGTCATCTGCAAGGCGGTGCCGGGGACCAGCTCCGGCGGGACGTCATCTATGGGTAAAACCCGGACGACGAAGGCGCTCTCTCCTGACTCGTTAGGGGGGTCGTTGTCGTCCTGGACGGTGAACACAAACTGATCCGTCACGGTGTCCGTGCTGTGGGGGCCCGTGTGCTTGTAGAACAGCTTCCCGTCGGTGATGTCTTTCTGCAGCCACGTGGTCACCTCCTTCTCGTAGACCTCGTCCTCCGCGTTGAACCTCCAGGAGGAGGGGTCCTCGGGGGCGTCCGACTGCCTCAGGAGCACCACGCCGACGGCGGACAGCGGCGGGACTACGGTGAACCGGATGGTCGAGTCCTCGGAGTCCACGTCGGCCGCGCTGAGCATGTGCGCCGACACGGGCGCCATCTGGTTCTTGAAGAGCACCAGGCCCGTGTTGGCGTTGACGATGGGAGGCTCGTCGTCGGTGGGGACGACGGTGATGGGGAACAGGAACTCCACCTCGTTCTTGCCGTCCGACATCTTGAAGACCACGTTGTCGCTGTAGGTGTCGCTGCCGTCGTGCTGGTACACCACCATCCCGGAGGTCAGGTCGGACGGCGTGAAGAACTTCCGCTGGAGGCCGAGCACCCGGAGGTCGCCGTGGCGCAGCCCGTCCACCGCCGTGATCCGGACGCCGTCCAGGTTGTCCTCGTCGCTGATCTCCAGGTTGTGGGACGTGACCAGCGGCCGGGACTGGCC
This sequence comes from Urophycis tenuis, assembly GCA_036785325.1. Taxonomy (NCBI): domain Eukaryota; kingdom Metazoa; phylum Chordata; class Actinopteri; order Gadiformes; family Phycidae; genus Urophycis; species Urophycis tenuis. The sequence goes on along the minus strand of JAXIVH010000012.1, from coordinate 6,680,014 downwards.
CTCGTACAGCAGCTGGCCCGTGTTGCGGGTCACGACGGGCGCCATGGAGTTCATGGGCTTCACCACGATCATGAAGGCGAACGGGTCCGAGAGGGCCCCGTCCGTATCCACCACCTCGAACTCCAGCTGGAAGATCCTCTCGGTGTCTGAGTCGAGGGAGGGGGGTTTGTATGCTATTTTGAGCTCCATCAGGTCTCTCTGGTAGAAAGATGTGATTGGGAGGTTTCTGTCATCGGTGCTGACAATGTAGCCCTCATCATAGGATAGGGGAGAGGTGATGTTGAATATGAGCTCTTCTGGCTCTGACTCGGCGTCTTCAGCAGCAATCATGTCGGGGGTGAGGGCTGTCAGGACAAATTGGCTCACTTCCATCATCATCATGGACACAAAGCTCGGCTTTGGTGGCGTGTTCTCCTCTCCCTCTCTGATGCGAATCATGAGATGAAAATACTCTTGGTTGACTAAATTGCCTTCCTTGTCATGCAGTTCTACCACCATGGGAACATAATCTCTGTTTGGGGATTTGCGGTTGAACGTGTGCTCATAGCGGATGTCAGCCTGGGTGAATTCGTCACAGTCCATCATGTTCGCAAGTTTGCCCCCGTCGACGAGTGTGCCATATCTAGGCAGCGCGCTGCCACTGGACAGCGATGCCACCTCGCATCTGTGAGAGTCTCTGTTGTATGTGAATTCTACAACCCTTTTGTCAATCGGGTTACTTATGCCTTTGAAATTATCAACAGTCAAAGGCATGTTTTTGGTGACTAACTCCAGCTGCGTAAAAACCACCTCTATTTCCATCATGAACGGGATGATAATGGTCTCCGTTTGCGTATCGTACCGGAGCTGCAGTCTCACTCGGTCCCTGGACGGGCTCCTCGACCCGAAGTGAGAGTACGTGATGTCGTTCGGACCAAAATCACACGGAAACTTTTTGGGAGAGAGTTGCCCGGGTCTCTGTGATAGCGGGTCGTTATCCAACACGGTGACGCTGCACCGATCGCCAGGTTCAGTCTGAATCACCAGGTCGTTTACGGGATCAATGAAAACAGTTCTCCCGAAGGGTGCGCGTATTTGGTTATTAGCGACCAAGATTGTATCTTCGGACAATTCAGACCTCAGTGCGTAAAATAATCCAGAGCTGTCCGGCTGCGCCCAAACAAAACACGTGCAACAAACACAGAGAAGTCCATAGAACATCGCGGCAGCGGGTGAATCCCCCCTAAACGACCCCATACTGCCACAGTGATATCCGAGTGATGCTGAAACAAAAACTCCGCTTCTTAAAACATCGCATCCACTTCGAGCCACAGCGTGTCCACGCGACTCCGACACAAGCGCAGGCTGTGAGGCGACATGGGCAACTCAGCGCGAGCAGCGAGGAGTTTTAACTTCAAGCTTTGCCAGCCGGCGTAAAAGCCCGACCGCCCATCTGTGTAGTTTATTGGCCCATCCTGAGAGGCTTGTTTGCACCGCCTCGTTGTGAATGGATGGATACACTGACATTCTCCGAGAGGTGGGGTCTGATCGGTTACCATTCACACACCACTGATCACACACTGATGATTGTCTGTAAAACGACAGGACGGAGACAGCGCGAAACAGAATGAACGGAAAGGAGAAAAGAGAGAATAAAAGAAAAATAATCGAAACTAAACAACAGCATGTTGTACAGGTTACCGTTCTTTAACATGCACTCATTATGTTCGAGACGCGCGCGTTTGCGCGCATGTGTATGTGTGTGTGTGTGTGTGTGTGTGTGTGTGTGTGTGTGTGTGTGTGTGTGTGTGTGTGTGTGTGTATGCGCGACGGAGAGAGGGAAAGCAGGGAGAGGGAGAGAGATAGAGCCGGAGAGAGAGAGTGAGAGAGATAGAGACGGAGAGAGGGAGACAGATTTCATCAGATAGAGAGACAATAATAACAAACCGCTGACCTTCCCTAAAGCGGTTGTTGTTTTTCTGAGTCTCCCAGTAGGCCTGCAAGGGGGCGACCCTGCCGTCCTCAATCTAGCCGGTAAAGATGTATCCCGAAAATAAAAACCTAACCGTATGACCACAGGCAACAGAGTGGGCCGAGTTCAGCTCTCCAGGAGAGATAAATGGTATTTATTGTTTTCCAGTAAAAACTCCAGTGGAACAGAGAAGGGGGAGAATCGAGGCAGTTATCTGCAACCCGCAGCCCCGTCCTCACACCGCCGGCCCACACGGTCGTAGGATTAGATGCGAGAACGATATGTTTTGCAATTTAGTGTTAAAATGACAACTGGCTGCGGATACGCGCAGACGCGCGTCCCCGTGGAGTCCGCGGGTTCTTCAGGTTTGTGTTCTGAGCGGAGATGAAGGTGGGCTGCACGTTAATTACAGGCTGAGCGGGTTCGTGTTATTTCGGGGCAGAAGATCATTATTAGTCAAGATCACAGAGCCTGAGCACCTGGGTCTGAAACCCCCGACGTTTCCCACATTTCGGCAGCCTTCTCCAAACGACCACTTCCTCCAGACAAAAAAAAAAGTAAAAGAGGCTCACACACTGGCCTTGTTTCATGACAATCGTGAGACATCATCATAGACCTCTGCTCGTCATGTGCCTTCATCAAATATAGACCCCTGCATCAAGGACAAGGGCGTTGTCAGCCTGATGGGCACACTAATGTAACTTTAATTAAAGCATGCGTCCAAGTCGTCACATCCTCCAATAACTATCGGTTGGAATAATCTGGGACTGAAATTAAACAAACGTGTTGTTGGTGACAACAAACACAGCCGGGATTCCATGATCCACTGTCGGTCCAGATCGGAGTCGACTGGCACCGCCACACTTGTTCATTAGAGTACAACTCATGAAGCGGCAGCCAAAAAAAAGAAAAAACTCCTCCCTCAGCAGCGCATTGGGAGCGCGTTACAGATTGCAGATTATCCGTAACACGGCCTCCTAATGAAGATGGCATTTCGCCGGAAAAAGGAGCCGTTCAAATGAAGACACACAAGCAGCTCTTGGTGTTTCAGGAGCTTCTCCGCCACTCTGACCTTTAGCTCTATATATCTCTTAGCTTCGGGGTTCCACCCCCACCTTCACCTCTACCTCCACCTCCACCCCACCTCCACCTCCTCCCCCACCTCCACCTCTCTCAGCAGCGATGCTGCACACACAACTCCTCCGCCCCCCGGACACGGTCCCTCAACGCACCGCTGTAAGAGAATTCTGCTGCGTGTGAACGCCGTGGTGACTTGTGTGTCCACACGCATGCAGATCGAGGGCATGCGACGGGACAGCAGGGGAAATGAGCTGACGTGAATACATCAAACATTACTATCATTTATTTATCATGCCATGTCATTTATCTTTCTCCCTTAACTTCTCTCAGTGTGAATATGTATGTCATTAATGAGCCGGTCGGCCCGTCTTGCTCAGGGATGCCTGGACATTGGGGATCGAACCCAGAGCCGTTCAGCTGGGGGAGGGCAGCGTCTTAACCTCTGGGTTATCCTGTCTGCCTCAGCATCGCTGTGTTGAGAGGCAGTGCGGTGCGCTGTGTGAGGCTGTTCAACCCCATTCACAGGCGATCTAATCACACAATCCACAAGGTGATGTCTGCCCTTCCTCACCACCGCGGTCTTTGGCCAGCGTGGAAAATATCTAACCTGTTCATTTCCTCGACAAATGAAGATTTCGAAATGTAGGGGGAAAGAGAACAGGTGTTGCCTCAGCGGAGCTCTTCTTGTTCGGCTGAACGAGGTGAATTAGAGGGCCTCTCGTTACTCACCATGGTAACAAGCAGGAGCCCCAGACCAGACGCAGAACGGGCCACTGTGTTCAGGAGCCAACAGTGTTAATCACACTGTTAATCACTGCCTGCAATTACACCGGCCCCTATCAGGTCAGCTGCAGGTACGAAGGGGAAGCCCGTCACACACACACACACACACACACACACACACTGAAACACAAACACAAACACACACATACACACACATGCGCAGACATGTTGGCTTTGCATGTGCAAACAGCAACACAACACATGGAGACAAAAGTACACTCCTCAACACAGAAAGACACACATACACACACACGGACACAAGGACACGCACACACACACACTTGCAAGAATGTGCTTCACACACACACGCACACAGACACAGTAGCGTTGCATGCGCACACAGAAACACAATGGTTGGTACACTCACACACAGAAAGACACATGCACATACACCCACACAATTACCCATCTGTTTCACCTTTGTGTCTCCATGACAGTCTTGTCGTTCCAGTGCTCCCAAACCCCCAGTCAGTGACTTTGGTGTCCAAACAGCCATTTTAGCAACATCTGTGGCCTGTAATCTGCAGCCACAATGAGTGAGTGTGTGAGTGGACGCAAAGTGCCAGGTTAGCAAATGTTTGCATAGCGTTAGCATTGCGTGTGAGTGGATGGGCCCTCGCTGTGTCTCACACAGTAAGTGAGGTGACATTACAGGAAGCTGTCGCCTCTCATTAGGGCAATAAAGGTCACCCTTAGCAAGCAGGGGAGAATTAACATAACCATGTGAAGGAAGGCTGTTAAACCGACCGCTGTTAAACTTTCTAGAACACAGGGAGAGGCGCCATTTTGGATCACGGGTCAAATCGTGTTTTGATTCACCCAGGTATCACGCTAGATATTCAACCCATTTGGTTTTGGTGAGCCGCGGGATCCCGCGCTGTTTCATCCTGTGTTGTTTGATAGCGTGTGATATTCTGTCTTACTTTACTGCTGAAATTAATTATTCGATTGAAAAGAAGAAAAAAAAAAAAAAAAAAAACCCTCTTGTAGAGGCGGAGATTGAGTGGCCCCAATAAGCCCAGGCCTGCCCAACGGAGCCAGCAAAAACAATGACCTTGCTCTCCTCCCTGAACCTCCGGCATCCATGTCCGGTCCACCGACCCCCGGCTCACCAAAACAATGTTTTAATGAACGCCCAATCAGCCGCTCTGCTTTATTTTCTTGTTTGTGAGGCGGGAGATGGAGCCGGCAGCTGCGGTTGGCGTGGCGACCGGACCCCCAGGGTGCAAAGTGCCGCGTGGTGGACGGCCCCTCGCTGGGCGCTGGAGTCTAATAAAGGATGGGCTTGACGCTAACACACACGCACACATACACACACGCACACACGCATACGCACGCACACACACACACACACACACTCACACACACTCACACATGCTCACACTCACACGCACATGCACACACACACACGCACACGCAGAGGCATACACACTCACTCACACGCAGACGCACACACACACTCACACACACACACACACACACACGCACACACACACACCAGCACACGCACACACACACACTCACACGCACACACCCACACACGCACACACACAAACACTCACACAGCATCTCACATCACACACAACACTGCAGGCTATGTCATGTCCTAGCCGCCATGGCTGCAGTCTTTTAACTAAGACTAACGAAAGCAGACCGACCACTCCAGCCATGAGACGGCGATGCTGGGCTGGTATTTTTGAAGAGAACTGGGTTCAACGTAATTCCTGCTAATGGGTTCCGGTGCGCTGTTACATCTCCCGTCATCAGGAACCGGCCTGATCACTGTTCCCAGGGTTCCAGGCAAGCATGATGAAGCAGCTTCTAGTTTCTGTGGAGCACCACTGGAGCAAAGCAACCGGCTCCCCAGCATGAGGGGCCTGCCTCGCCAATCTATTGTTTTAAACCAGGGATCAAAACTTGAGGGTTTCACTTACATCTGCTTTTTATGAATGTGTGCCCTGCTGAGTTTATTGTTGTACCTTCCTGAGCTTTGATTTTACATCGTCGTTTGAATGTTACAAGTAACCTTCTGTTCAGAGCCTTTAAGGGAGGTGATTTGTAGAGAGTGACCTTTATAGATTTTTCTTGAGTTGATCTTTTGTGATTTTAGTTCTTTGCCTTTTTTCTTTTTCTATACTTTAGAGATTTGAGTTTTGTCCTTTGTCCAACTTTTTCAGAGCACAATCAAGAGTACAATCAAACGTTTTGTCTCATCTTCTTGTTCTCCTCTGCACCCTGGTCCTAAGGCCCTGAGCCTGGTCCTAAGTCCCTGAGCCTGGTCCTGAGGCCCCTGAGCCTGGTCCTGAGGCCCTGAGCCTGGTCCTGAGGCCCTGAGCCTGGTCCTGAGGCCCTGAGCCTGGTCCTAAGGCCCCTGAGCCTGGTCCTGAGGCCCTGAGCCTGGTCCTGAGGCCCTGAGCCTGGTCCTGAGGCCCTGAGCCTGGTCCTGAGGGCCTGAGCCTGGTCCTGAGCCTGGTCCTGGGGCCCTGAGCCTGGTCCTGAGCCTGGTCCTAAGTCCCTGAGCCTGGTCCTAACGCTGCAAGGCTAGTTATTATGTGATGTGAACTTCCTTTGTAAAGCACTATGACCGGCCTGGTGTTTCTACCGTGGAGGTCTGCAGGTGAATAGCTCTGAGGAGGGGAGGGGAGGAGTGGGGAAGAGAGTGAGAAGGAGAGGGGGAGAACAACGAGGAGAGAGAAATGGTGCAAGGCGTCATAATAAACAGAAAACAGCTAAATTCTCCTTTATAACAGACAAGAGATAGGGTGTCAAGAAACTCTGAGGACTGACGTAAGGGTCAGCCACCCAGTCCGTACACTAGAACATTGCATTTGCCTGCAGTGCTCTGACATTGTGGCCAATGCCATATGCTCAGAGAGGAACTTAAATGGCGAGAGACAGCGATGTTTCATTTGATGCAGACAAATTACGACCAAACAGGAGGTTTAAAAGTAAGGTTGAGCTGTCACGTTACCTAATAAACGATTGCCCTCTGGTGGCGACGAGTGGGTACTGTCCAGGAATAGGTCTACTCCGCAGTATAAACGTTCGTGAAATTGCCAATTAGACACATTATTGTCAATTAGAATAAATGTATTTTGGGTGTTACAGCTTTATTAACAAAGGCTTAATGCATCATTGGTGCATTTGTTTTTCTCTTTAATAGAACCTTCAACAATGACTGAAAACTTAAGTAAGCTTGAACGCCTTTACCCTTAGGACTACATATAGCCGCACTACCAACGAAAAGACAGCACGGTGTGACGCGTGCGGGTGTGCGCGCACGCTCGTACACATAAACGTGCGTTGTGTGTGTGTGTGCGTGTGCGTGTGGGCGTGTGTGTGTGTGTGCGTGCGTGTTTGTGTGCTTTGCGTATCGTTCCAAAAATAATGGCCCAAGTCGTAATTTGTTTACCTAAAACTTTCCCTCATGATGCTGGTAAAAATCGCCTCCATCCTCAGTTGAACAGAGATCATGTGAGTCTACCCTTGTAGTTTAATGGCCTAAATATCATAGATTCAATATTTGGTTCCGTTTTTTCAGTTTTTTGACATGGGCCATTATTTTAGGCAGGTGACGATGAACCTGCCAATTCTCAGAAAATAAGGACACATTTCCAAGAAACATATTACACGTTCAGGGTGCTGCACACCCCGAGGACAATAGTTAACATTTTATGTCATGTATTGATATCTGTGTTAGTGTGTCGTTAATATTGGCCTCAACAATGAACATGTCATGAAAACAGATAGAGACAAAACAACAAACAAGCTATTAAGCTTCCGCAACACTTTTATTGCACCATTAACCGAAACCATGGGCTCGATAAATGAATAGCATTTGCATAACTGACACTCAAGATCTGGAGTGAGCAGTATTGTCAACAGAGGAAAAAGTGTGTGTGTGCGCGCGCGTGTGTGTGCGTGTGTGCGTGCGTTTGTGTGTCCGCGAGTGACACGGTGTGATTTACAAAAAAGGAAATTCTCACAGAAAACAAACGCGCTGAAACGTCTTTCGCCTGCCAGTCATGATATAAGTACATACATGCAGCATGTGATTTACACGTAACATTGACATAATTACACGGCACAGAGCAGCGGGGGTCCATGTGTGTGTGTGTGTGTGTGTGTGTTGGGGGGGGGGGGAGGGGGAGGGGGCGCACAGAGAGGACAGTTCCCCTCAGACAAACCAAAGTGCTCTAAGAGGATCAGCTCTGTGAAAGCCACACTTAGCGAGCGCCGAGGTCATGACCGAATCATTCGGAGGGGATCTGTCTGTGACGGAAACAAAGGAAGAGTCTGTGGAGCTCCGAGTCTGAGGAGCGGGGAGCAGGGTTAGGCAGGGGGCTGGGGTCTTCCACGTCGACACGCAGCACCTCCAGGCAGCGTGTCGAGACACAGCGGTGAGATGCTGTACTTTGTGAACCCCCCAGCTGGGACATCCGGCTGTCACGGTGGAGCGCTGGGGGGGGGGGGGCTCGTTTCAAGTCAAGGCAGGGTTAGGTTATCTGGAAACCCCTCGAACCGGAACGCGGAGTCAAGTGAGCAAGCTTCCCCCTGCGCTGTCGAGATGTTCCCGTTTCCAGGACAGCCGATTTCCATTTAGATGAAGGAGTTCACTTGATTCAGGATAAGGCGGAGCCCCCGGAGACTTTGTCTAGCATGGCGCTGCTCACCTGGGAACCTTATGAACTCCGTGAGCTCGTGTTTTGCTCGCTCTGGCGTTTGCGTCTGGAGCGCCTCCCGTTCGGACAGACTGGCCGCTGACCAGTGTCTGCTAGTCTGCTTCCTGCCGGCCAGTTTCCTAGTATGTTTCCTCCCCTATTCAGATGTGGTGATTTTCTAACAGGTTTGTGAGCCAAATATATAAATATAGCGGCTCTGCCTGTTCAGGCCTGGGGGCGGGCGGTGGGTACGGTGGGCACAGCCTGTCTGTCCTCACCTGTCTGGACAGACAGACAGGTGAGGTCAGTGCAGAGCAAGGGGTCAGACCGTATAGCCACCAGGCCTGCCTCAGAAATAACCCAGACGAGTGGCGACGTTCAGGTGAGTGACGTTTTAACTTACACAGTTACACAAGTGACATGCAAGGAATAACCTGTCTAATCCATATAGGTTTACAGGTCACTGTTCAGCGGTGTACCCTGCACTTCAGGTTCACCGAGTCCTGTAGAGTGGCTGGTGGCTGCCAACATCAGCTGTCATATTGTCTCAAGAGAAACCAAGACAAGTAATTTATATTTCATTATGTCTTTATTCATGTCTATTTATATGTCTGCCTACGCTTGTCAACCTGATCTGCCGGTCACAATCTAAATCTGTGTGCTTGTGTTGAGCTTGGCTTGCACTTGGCAGACAGACGTACGGAGCGGACCGGACGGACACATTATCAGGGTGAGCCAGACCAACAGAACGGCGAGAAGCTTCAGGCTTCAGCGTTGTGTGTGCGTTCTCCTTCCCACGTAGGCCTACGTCAAGAAACGACGGGAGAGGCCAGAAGACGATGGACCGTGAACCCGAGCCCGCGACGGTCTCGTCCTGCGAGATGTACCGGACCAAGTTCGACCCGCGGACCTACCTGGGCTACTGCTATCAGTTTGCTCAGTCCCCGGGGCAAAGAGACAACGGACGCTTTGTGAAGTTCGTCCTGACCCAGCTGAGCCGCACCTTCTCCCCAGGTACCGATCGCCAAGACACACGTCCGTGACACCAGCATTCCTCTGGTGGTTCTGGCGTTGAGAGAGATGAACCTGGTTCTGGGGCTGATGGTTTGGGGCTTGTGGCCATTTTTTTGATGTCATTCATTCACAGCCAAGACTGTGACTTGTGAGACCTTCAGTGGTGTGTTGCCCCTGTTGGGGGTCCTCACGTCTCTCTCTCTCTCTCTCTGGCGTTCCTCCTGGCTGCGCAGGGCAGCACGCGGGCCAGAGGCTGATTGAAGTGGGCAGCGGCCCCACGCTCCACACGGTGCTCAGCGCGTGCCCTCACTACCAGGAGATCGTGCTGTCGGACTACGCAGAGGTCAACCGCAGGGAGCTGGGGAAATGGCTGCGCTCCGAGGAGGGACACTTCGACTGGAGAGCCCACATGCAGTTCGTCTGCGATCTGGAGGGCACGAGGTATTCCACGGAGGGCTGGGTCACTCGAGGGGGGGGAGGGGGTCTCACTTTAATTGCTGACGACGAGTTCCCAGTTGAGGAAATAAATAAAAAATCGGAACGATAGAAGACCCAGATGTCTTGATCAGATGCTCTTTTTGGGGTCGTGAGGACTTCCTAGCACACACACACACACACACACACACACACACACACACACACAAACACACGCACACACACGCACACACACACACACACGCACACACACACACACACACACACACACACACACACACACACACACACACACACACACACACACACACAGGGTAAGACCAGAGGCCCTTGTGCCACAAACATACAGAACAGCTCCCTTGTTTAACCACGCCAGAACCGGTCCACCTGCCCCAGTTCCAAGCTGTAAGGGCAGTGCAGTGTTGATGATGAATGAGTGTGATACACCAGCAATGGAGAAACCTGCTCCGCTGTGTGTTTGTACATCAAACCGTCGGCACACACAGATAAAAATAAAACCCTCCGCCCCCACCGGCCACAAATGTGCAGAAAGTTGCACAACTTGTTGTGGCAGGTGGGGGCGGGGCGTCAGTTTGAAGGTGCAGCAGGAGCTCCAGTAGTGGGTGGTGGGGACTCTCTGTTACGTCTGAACTTCTGGTAACCCAAATATCCTCACCATCGCTGTCATCGTTTTCATGTCACTCAACTGTAGCAGTGTAGCGTATCCTCTGGTCTCTCTGGTCTGGTCTCTCTCATCTGGTCTCTCAGGTGTTTTCTCTTCTGGTCTCTCTGGTCTGGTCTCTGGTGTTTTCTCATCTGGTCTCTCTGGTCTGGTCTCTCTCATATGGTCTCTCTGGTGTTTTCTCTTCTGGTCTCTCTTGTCTGGTCTCTCTGGTCTGGTCTCTCTCATCTGGTCTCTCTGGTGTTTTCTCTTCTGGTCTCTCTCATCTGGTCTCTCTGGTGTTTTCTCTTCTGGTCTCTCTGGTCTGGTCTCTCTCATCTGGTCTCTCTGGTGTTTTCTCTTCTGGTCTCTCTGGTGTTTTCTCTTCTGGTCTCTCTGGTCTGGTCTCTCTTGTCTGGTCTCTCTCATCTGGTCTCTCTGGTCTGGTCTCTCTCATCTGGTCTCTCTGGTCTTTGGAACGGAGGACACCTGAAGAGATCTGCGCCACCCTCCGACAGAAGACCGTCCCGGTCCTGAAGTGCGACGTGACCCTGGAGAACCCGTTCCACCCGGTGGTTCTGGCGCCGGCCGACTGCGTCCTGTCGTCCCTGTGCCTGGAGGCGGCGTGCCCGGACCGGGCCGCCTACGCGCGGTCCCTGGGGGCCGTGGTGGAGCTCCTGCGGCCCGGCGGGCTCCTGGTTCTGATCGGGGACCTGGGGGAGAACTTTTACACCGTGGGGGAGCAGAGGTTCCCCTGCCTGAGCCTGAGCCGGGCCTTCATAGAGGAGACCCTGACCCGGCTGGGCCTGGTTCTGCTGGAGTTCACCACGCAGCCGGCGGAGAACCGAGAGCAGAACCAGAAATGCGACTACGAGGCCTCGTACTACTTGGTGGCCTGCAGGAGCATGGACCCTGCCTGACACAGAGGAGTGCAGGCAGGCTGTCTGGGTCCGGCTCTAGGGGGTTCTGTGGTGCTTCACAGCAGGGCTCTTCAGACGGGTACTACTTTACCCCCAAATTGTGAAGTACTGCTCAAGCCTAGCAAACTGCAGCCATGAAAAACAGCAGTCATTAAAATCAAAACCTCTTGCTCTCGCGTGAAGAGAATCTGCACGTTATCACACACAACACCTGTTATAACATATGCTTCCGGATCATTTGCCTGTTTATTCCCCAATTCCTCGATTCAATTAGAACTTTAAGTGGGTTCTTCATCACACAAAACATGACATAATGTTTTAATTATACACATTCTCGTATTAATAATAGTGCACCTACTCGCCATAATCCTCCAGTCGTATTCGCGTGCGCGTCACCAGATTACCAAAACAGCAGCTGGTGACCTTCTCGTACTGACGGAGTAGATCTCTGGGAAAGGTTAATCCTGATTAAAAATAAATAAAACTAATCAGAAAACTAATTTCAGCTCCTCCATGTGGTCCTTATTCTGTTCATCTAGCGAGAGAGAGAGAGAGAGAGAGAGAGAGAGAGAGAGAGAGAGAGAGAGAGAGAGAGAGAGAGAGAGAGAGAGAGAGAGAGAGAGAGAGAGAGTCTCCATTTCGTCTCCAATGGAGTCTCCAAGTCTCCATTTGTCACGAAATCAGCATGACAGATGGAGTTTTTCTTGACATTTTAAGAGCGGTAATAAAGTGTCGCGAACAGAGAAACGTGACACCTTGTTGTGAAGAAAGTGTTCACTTTGAGGAGGAACGTGAGCTCGTCTTAGCGCCAGCAGAACGCACAACGATGATCAGAAAATGTTTTCAATTAGAACAATCATCATCATGTTCAGAAATCAGGAAGCTACAAGTGAAATGCAATTCTTTAATGGCCATTTAAACATTTTGTTCTCGGTAATTCTGTGCTTAAAGCTATGGCACGTATTGTGCACATGCGGACCGGATCGTGTGATGCTCGTCAACGGATGGGGTCCATGACGCTGACCACACATCGTGTCTGCTCAGCGTCATGTCTTCGTTGACTATGAACTATTATAGACTCCTGCTGCAGTGACAAGTCACAGCAGGCCTCGAAATGTCTCCCATGCTGCATGAACTAGCGCTTCGTGATGAATGAGGATTTCGTGAACGGGAGGACTTTCCAACTTATTTGTTGCGAGAGAGAAAGGGTGAAGTTACAGCGCAGCACCAACAGAGGTCAGCAAAGATCTACGCGGCTCCAGACAAGTGGAACTTAATCCAAACTAGTTCCACATCCTTACACTTAACGCTGAACAGAACCCTGCATTGCCCGGGGGCTGTGCTGACATACAATACGTTTTTGATTAAAAAAAAAGGTAGAAATGTGCATTTATTTCAATTCCCATGATATGCTATGCAAGGTTTCAAAACTCCTAAGTCGTTGAAAAAACTGGTTCTGGATAGGTTCTGCCGGGTCTGACAGATAAAGGGCACGTTCGTGTGGGAATAAATGACATGGTTCTCGTTAGCCGACCATGTTAAACGTCCTTCAAACTCCAGCCCTCATTATACACTGGTGGAAAATAGAATGGTCCCAGGTTGTATGACATTAACACACGCAAGTTAACATTGCAAAAACGAATTTGGTTAGTCACATGTATTAGTACGTTTTATTGTCATTTTAATGGCACGACATTTTGCAACAGCGTCTTCATTCTGCCCCCTTTTTTTCGCAGTGGTGTGTCTTCTCGCGGCCTCGCCTTCAACGTGCGGTTTAAGAGGGACTCATAACCAAACGCATGGCTGTAACTGCGCAGGTGTGTGGAGACACACACACTGCTAACCGCATGCAGTCTGTTCATCTGTGTGTGTGTGTGCGTGTGCGTGTGTGTGTGTGTCGGTGTGTGTGTGTGTGTGCATACATTGAAATGCTTCCATATGTTTGACTCACTGCAGATAAAAATAAATATAGGGGCGAAAGTAAGAAAAACTACAATTAAACAAAAAGGACCCAGGTGAGCTGGCCGGGTCGTTTCCTGGGTTTGATGCTTGGTGGTGGTGGTGGTGGTGGTGGTGGTGGTGGTGGAGGTTGTGCAGGTGGAGGCGGTGGCGGTGGTGGTGACATGGATCCATGTGGGTGAGTCACTGCGGCCTCCTGCAGCCCGCCCGCCCGTCTCCTCCCACCCGGTCTCGGGGAATGATCCTCAGCTCCGAGCCGTGCTTCAGGAACACGTTGCCTGCGGGACGCAACATGAGGTCAGCAGACAGCCACAGCGGGCGCGGGATGTGGGCGGGGGGGATGTGGGCGGGGGGGGATGTGGGCAGGGGGGATGTGGGCGTCACAGTCAAGCAGGCCGCGGGACGTAAACGCAGGAAGTGAAAACATAAATCAATCAAATCAATCAGAGACATCATTGGATGAGACGCGAGGGAGGCTTCGGAAGACCCTCCACGCGCTGCGGTGAGCCGAGGGGGCTTCTATAGTCTGCGTTGTCGACGTGCTCGGGTTCCTATAGCGAGGAGGTGCAGAGCCTGCGCCTCCTCGCCGACGACACACCGAGACGGTCGTGTGTTTGTGGAAACTCCACTTTCAGCGTCGGTTTTGATGCCGCCTCTCGGGCTCGCCTGTCAGGCGGCTTTGTAGGAAAACAGAAAGCACTCGCTGACGATACTAAATGCAAATACAAAAGTACAATAAGAAAAACATGCTTTGAATGACAAGTAGAAAAGCGCTAAATTAAATTAGGAGTCACTGTCCCGTGGTCTGTATGGGGGAAAAATAAGAACTGTTTTTACAGTGCCAGGCTTCAGTCCAAAACCACATTATGGTATTATGACAATAGAAACAATTTTTTGGCTCCTATGGTACATAGGAGCAGTGGGCTGCTATGTTCAGCGCCCGGGGAGCAAGTTGGGGTTCAGTGTCTTGCTCAAGGACACTTCGACATGGGGACAGTTGGAGGAGGGGAATCGAGGGGATCGAACCGTCGACCAACTACGGTTGGTGGACGACCCGCTCTGTCCACCCGCTCTAACCACCATTATAACCACAGAGGGCATTTGATTCGTCAATGATGCATCAAGTGGCCTCCCATAACAAAATCCAAATCAACAGATGACGGCGGACGTGGCCTAACGAGGTCTGAGTCAGCGTCCTGATGGCGGCGGCAGCGGCGGCGGCGGCGGCGGTGAAGGCCTCCCTGTGACCCTGAGAGACGCGCGGACGCCGGCAGCATCTCCGACGCAGACGGCGAGCGCCGCGGACGTGATTAAAGCGCACTTCATGCCCCAGGTGCCTCTCGTCCTCCCTCAGATCTAAATGTGTCCCCCTCTCGTTACCATGGCGTCGGCACTAACGAGGACCGCATGAGAGTCTGAAGAGGCTCCACGTCAAGGGAGAGGAAAAAAATATATATATACAGTATATAAAAATCCCTGCTCGCAAAAAAACACACTCGCACGTTTTTGTGGCGGCTGTCCGAAGGACTCACAGCAGAACTTAATACGGAAGCTTCTAAAGAAAGCCAGTCGATACACACAGGGCTACCTATAGAGGCTGCGTGTGGTTACGTAAGCCAGGCAGGTTACCAAGGCGCGCTGTGTGAGGGGAGGGAGCATCCAGCCGGTGTAAATATAGCCCGGTGGCGCTGGGATTATGCATGCACCGCAGCGGCTGGCCGTGGTACCCAAGACCTGCGAGTCAGGAGGTCAGGAGGTCAAGAGGCTGGGATCTGCAGTCATTTCTCCACCCCCACTAACGAGCTGCACACACAAGGGGTCCGGCTGTCCATCAGCCCACGTCCCCTTTGAATGAAATTACCCTTTTTTGTGTTTGGGGGTCCCTACAAGTCCCTACGAGGTCTCCTTTAGCACCCACCTTCACACGGGGGGTGGGGGGTGCAGGGCGTCTTCGGGGGCCCGTCGACCATTAATCAAATCAGGGTTTCCCAGACTCACTGCAATGCCAGCGAGGCATTTTCTTTCCCCAGTCATGCGATGAAAATGAATCATGCATTCTCCTGATTAAATGAACCCCCCCAGTAGGCTGCTCCTGAGCTGCAGGGCTATGGAAGTAAAACGGACTACAAATATACTTGATGTGGCATCGGGCTCCGCGGTGCCATGCATCACAGCCCAGCCTGGGGCAGAACACGCTGGTTCAGTGACGGCGATTTACATAATTGTTGTTCTGCGGCTTAAAAATCTAAAATGTACAACCTGTCGCTAAACGGCCCAGATTATCCATGCACAGATAAGATCGCCCTCATTTCAGGATGTTTGTTTTCCCGGGGGGGGACGTTTTCCTCAGCCGTTCCACACAAACCTTTCACCCCCATTACACAGGTCAGTGGCATGAAGGTGAGCTCGGCTTTCATCCTGCCTCTTCGAGTGGAGGGTTTGGGAAGAAGAAGAAGAAGAAGAAGACTTGCATTTCGTGGTTGTGATGGGGAAGCTTTGGTGGGAGATTAGGACCATTTAGAGAGGTGTCTCAAGACGGGCTATTCTTAGTCGGGCACAGCATGAATGGCAGAGCGATAACAAGCACAATGTGAAAACCCAACGCTGGCACCATAAATCAGCAACCCATCTCAGCGAGCCTGCATCTCTGCTGCGTTACACAGAAACCTTTGGCAGCAGCTGAACATCCATCGCCAACAACAGGCTATTTGCGTCATTACGTTGCATGGATGTGTAAGGGTTGCCGCCTGTAACATAAACTTGCACACAGCTACCCTCGGAATACACACTAAAACCGTTCCCCTGTGTTGCGGGCACCACGCGGACAATGCGGCAGGAACATCTGCAGGCTTGATGACAGCCAAGGCTGGAACACTAAAGGAACAGACCGTAACGTCGCCCTGATCGCGGTCCCTACGACTCTAATGTTTCAGTTGATGGATACCGTAGGCTCTGCTCGCATGGCTTTTCCTCCACTGAGATCCTTGTTCCAAGTGAAATGGCCATCAAGTGAATGACCAGATTGATGCCTCTCTATAATCAGTATAACCTCATTCAAATGCGAGAAAGGGAAGGAATTGTACTAATCCCATTTTTATGTTACTGAACGCCAGCAACCGAACAGGCTTACACAGTGGTTGTGCTATGATACATGACACTTCCACTCAGCAGCCGCGGTAGTCCAAAGTGGTGTAGGGCCGGGAACAATGCAGGCCATAATGAATCCAGCTAATTAAATGTGAACCATTATCTCAGCCTAATGCTCAGACACAGCGGCCAGATACAGAGCCCTACCAGCCTCCACGGGGCCAGTGGGGCCCCAGAGACACAAGGCTGAGTGGGCGCTGGTACGCGTTTCCCTGCGCGCACACACACACACACCCACACCCACACCCACACCCACACACACACACACACACACCCACACCCCCCCACACACACACACACACACACACACACACACACACACACACACACACACACACACACACACACACACACACACACACACACACACACACACACACACACACACACACACACACACACACACACACAGTCTCTGCAGGCATGCTGAGAGCCACACACTAAAAACCCAAAGAAAAACACAAGCAGCCGTCGCTTTGTTAGGACCATTCCCTCCTCTGCGGTCACGCCAAGCGGGCAGGCAGAGGACGGAGCGAGCAGCATGCGGAGAACACAAAGACTCACCTGCCGTCTGTGCTGGATTGATTCCAATCCCATCTGCATGCGAGCCGAGGAGCCGAGGGACAAGGAGGGAGAGGGGGGGACAGGAGGGGACAGGAGGGACAGGAGGGGGACAGGAGGGGACAGGAGGGGAAAGGGAGGGATAGGGGGGGACAGGGAGGGACAGGGAGGGATAGGGAGGGACAGGAGGGACAGGGAGGGACAGGAGAGGGACAGGAGGGACAGGGAGGGATAGGGAGGGACAGGGAGGGACAGGAGGGGGACAGGGAGGGACAGGAGGGGGACAGGGAGGGACAGGGAGAGCCAGGGGGGGACGGGGGGGACAGAGACAAACACGTGAGGCCTTGGGGTTTAAACTCCACTTTTAACCTGCGAGTTCTGACCTGAATACACCAGGTACTGGGAAAGGTTAGCGGCCAGAACAAAACCACTACTTTGCACTTCTGACTCCGTCGCCACCTTTAAATCACGCCTAAAAACACACTTATTCCGAGTGGCGTACTCTGTCACACACTGACAGAGTATGCCACTGTTACTTGTTACTTGTTTTTAACTTGTCTTGTAAGGTGTCCTTGAGTGCTTTGAAAGGTGCCTTTAACTAAAATGCATTATTATTATTATTATTATTATCACATGGATAAAACTGACACAGTACATCGATGACACAAACAGTCCTTGCAGTGATCCCTTCCGGCGATGTCTCATGTTGCCCTGAAGGGGCAGCACTGAGGCTGCGTCAGAGCGTCGCGGTGAACTCACCGTTGGTGATGATGGCGCTGGTTGCTGCTGCCACTTTGAACTGCGTGACAGACAGAGACAGAGCGATGAGAAGCGGCTGGCGCCAACGCTGAGCGCCTTACGGGACGCTGTTCGTTTCGAGGTCTTAAAAGTGTCGCCCCGTAACGCCAGAAGACACATCACCCTCGAGTCAGAGGGCTGGTAATTATGTGTAGCTTTTTTTTTTTAAAGCTTTTTGCAAATGGATAAAAGCCCCAGGCCAGTCAGGTAAACACACGCGCACACAAAGTGTATTCAAAGCAAGTATTCTGCAAGCAGCATATACAAATAAAAATAAGAGCATGTTGTTAACTGATTTTAACAGTCACAAATAGTGCTGACATACCGGTCAGTCAAACCACTGGGTGATGATGTACTTTCCCCTCGTTTTCCAACTCTATGTCACATTGTGAGAGCAGACTTGAAACCGTGGCAGATATGTCGGAGATATATTCTCATCAACACAATAATGAACAGGAGCCCAATACGGGCTCCAATATCCAGCACTAGAATGTTCTGGACATTGCATTTCTGTGACATACACAGAATGACATTAGCCGTACCAGCAACTCACTAAGCAAGTCATTTGCAACACTATAAAGGAAGGCATGCACTTCATGATTTGCAATGGTAAATAACTTAGCCTCGGTTAGCTTATTCATATCCCATCTGTTTGAATAAGCATGACAATAGGCTTGATTTCTATTACAGATGGATACTGTAATAGAAGGTCCGTTGACGCATGCAGAGTTCACTCTCCCACCAGACATTCACACTTCTGACTCCACCTTTGAAACCTGCCTAAAAATGCACTTATTCCCAGTGGCATACTCTGTCACACACTGACAGAGTATGCCACTACTGTTGCTTTATTTATACTGTTTGATGTACTGTTGTTGTTTATGAATGTCTTGTAAGGTGTCCTTGAGTGCTTTGAAAGGCACCTTTAAGTAAAAGGCATTGTTATTATTATTATTCATCAATCTCTGCATGACTTTAATAAGCCTGTTGTATGTATGTAGGACCCGTATGATGCTTCTGTGTTTTAGATACACAGTCGCATGGGCCACGCACATGTTTGTAACAGCCTCCGCACATACAACACATGTCAGGGCATACTGCTGGTGAACAGCTCACCTCTTCCGCCGCAAATTTTAACACTGCCGTGAATGGGGTGCCTTCGGGGACGCTGAGTCTGTAACACACACACGCATCAAACATGAAACACACGACTGACATCTGAAACTTTGAGCAGCCTTCCTTTAAACACAATCCTATACAAAAAGGACGATATCATACACATATAAATCACGAGGAATACTTAGAGAGTACTGATCCATAGACAGTGCCTTAGTTGGAGCATCCTTGGTTTGACAGTCAGACACGTTTAGGCTACACGTCTAAGAGAGCCTGTTTCCCAAACCAACCCATCACATAAAGCAATGCCGACCACAGCAGGATGAACTGGAGTGATGAGCTGTCACTGGACTTCACTTACACTTTGAATGGTAGTCGAGGGTCCGACGTCAGTGTGATTTTAAACGTTACTTTAGACCTGGAGAAGACGGTAAAACGGCGTTATTGGGGAGGGAAGTGTCGGCTAAGAAATGGAACATGTATTAACGAGTTAATCGCCCGAAATCTGTTTGAAACTCACATCTTTTCTGGTGAGGTAAATCCTTCAGCACTGTACACACAGACCCGGAAGTCCAGAGGACCCGATGAACACGTCATCTCTCGTTATGAGGGATGCGTTTATTTATATTCACGTTTTAGTTCACTTTTTGTAAAATATATGCGTGATGAAATGTTCTCCATTGATAAAATACCGTTTTTAAATATATATATATATATATATTTTAACTTCAGTGGATGAATTATATTTCTGAACGAATGCTTTACCGTAATCGACCATGGCATGCGCAACTACCTTTTGCGTTGCTCTTTTTGGATATATTATGCATACTTAAACACATTTTATTTTTGTTAATAGGATAAAAGTTTAACATGATTTTATCGAGCATTGCTACCAATATGAATGAATAATCTCAGACAATACAAATGTAACAATAATAAAATAAATAAAACATTTGTCAATGTATTATGGATTGCCTGTGGTTTAATGAACCACTTTAATCGCGTGTCTTTTATGTGTTTTATTTAATCTAATTGTAAATGTAGGCTAGTCGTATATCATGTCCATATAGTAGGGCTACATTGTCAAGGTTTTTTGTGCATGTACACTGTTACAAACGAATATCAATAGGGTTATTTATCAGCTCCCCAAGCGCAGTGTCACGAACCAAGAGCTAACTGAATGAATCAAGAGAATCGTCCTCCAAACATCCCAGGCTGCATCATTCGTCCCGTTGAATGCTGCCGCTTTTGTGTTATGAACACGTTTTGTATTCCGTGTGCAGTTTTGGCGTTGGCCGCTTGAAGCCCCTTCGAGACTGTAAGGGCTTTATACAAAAACTTGACTTGAGTTGACTGGATGGAGTCGGGGGAGACGAACGCAGGCACACAGCGACGCATTGGCATTCGTTGACCCATTTCAACCAGCTGTGTATGTGGGGACGGTGAACACGGTGTATGCCTATATGTCTGTTGTGTGCGCCGGGCGGGCCACAAACACAGCGGCAAAGAGTCTGCGCGCGGCTCCACGTCGCGCTGCAGACCGTCCCCCGCGTCGTGCGCCAATTTCCCTCTTGGATGAGCTTAGTCTATGTGGATGAGGCGTATCGGAGCCTTTGCTCTTACCCTGAATAAACATCTTAGGGTGCCGAGTGGTTTGTGACATTTTGCATAACCAGGTGTGTGTGTGTGTGTGTGTGTGTGTGTGTGTGTGTGTGTGTGTGTGTGTGTGTGTGTGTGTGTGTGTGTGTGCGCGCGCGTGCGTGCGTGCGTGCGTGTGAGTGTGTGTGCATGCGTGTCTGGGCTGTTTTTCCTCTAGCAAGATGTCTTTGGCGTTTGGATAAACATTTGGACCTGGAACTTCTGAAAATACAGATGGTAAAAAATGCTTTCATTCATGACTCACTGCGTTGTTGTAGTTCGAGGACAAGCGGTATTTGAAGTGGAGGCTGTTACAGTAACTTCATGTTTTCCCAGTTCAAAACTGAATTCCTGTTTTCGGAACGCCACTAATCATGGCTGAAAACTAACGAGTTTCCCAAGTGACTTGATGTCAGAAAATATTATCCTCCCAAGAAACGGAAGGACAACAAACTTGTATTAACATATTAAAATGTGCATATACATTGTTGATGGCAATGTCAGATTGTGCGGCTAATGATTTTTTTGTATTCTCTGTGTAAATATACCACAGTCAGTAATGCTAACTTCCTTCAGTCCTTCAGATAGGCTCCTATAGGCACATTCCCACTGGGAACCTGTTCCCTGTCCGTTTGACACACGGCTCTAGAAAGGTCTCCGGCTCTGAAGCGAGAATCTGTGGTTTGACGCGTTACAGTCCCGAGTCTTCTGGCCTCTCTTTGCTAGTGTGATCCCCTGTGGACGACTGTGGGAGTGGAAGGACTCCGCCGACTGAATCCTTACTCTCGCACCTACGAGCGCAGCCCGGCGGAAGACATCGCGTCTCACCTCGGCCAGGATTTCAGCCGAAGGTCAACATCAACTCTATCACAGTGACGTCAGACAGCATTCACGATGAAACGGATGCAATTTTGAATAAAGAATTGTTACGAATATACGCGTGTAGGCCTATTGCAAGTAAAATGATTGCATGCATGCATCAGTTTGAAATGCATTGGTTTAAATTTTTATTTGTATGTGTAGCCTACAGTTATTATATAAGACCAATCATGTGTGCAGTAAAACTGCAGAGAAGAAAGATCAATTATTGAAAGAAATCAACCTTCGATAATCGGCAACGTATTTCATGTACAAACATCCATTTTGATTGCCAATTCAAAGTAGGCCTATTTGAAATAATACAAAAAAATTAAGTCTGCAAACCAAATATGGACATTGATAAATCTCTGTGTATCTGACAGCGCGTTAC
>JAXIVH010000012.1:6533679-6657841 GCA_036785325.1 Urophycis tenuis | reverse complement strand
CCCCCACCCTCCAGGTTGTGGACCAGCCACTGCATCAGAGGAAACATGCTCGTAGTGTTTATGCCTTTTTTTGTTGTAGTTGTTGTCATTAAAAGTAAACATCCTCAGGAAGAACATTGCCCTCTTGTTAGTGCGAGCGCTCCTACGCGGTGGTCTTGTTTGGTTGGGGGTGTCTTCCTGCAGTAACACCTTGTATAGTGCCCGCCAGCCAAACAAACACAGATTCACACCGCCCATTCCCCGGCTCCTGTCCAGTCACATCAGCGTCAGCGTGATTAACGAGTGGAACGCCGGCTTCCCGATGACCGCTGATACCCCTCTGCCCCTTCAAGTGATTGCTGCACCACCGCGAGGCGCTTATTGGAGAACCACCACAACCGCCACTCAGGTCACAACACAAGTTATTACCGTGGGACCGCGCCGATGGCCAGTTTACGCAGGTTTAACTCGCCGAAGGTGAATGCAGACATTAATAAGTGAGAGGTGACAGTTATATTAGTATGACCAACCAAGCAGGGTCTTCTGCGTATAACCAAAACACACTCGCTCTCGAAGGAATCTGCACCTTTTAAAGTCACTCGGCCGTCAGCCGGCCGGGGTTGTTAACAGACGGAGAAACATCTCGGCTTTGCTATCCGAGTCGTATCGCTCAACGCCAAGCTCTGTGTTTTCCCCTCCAATCAAAAACTAACAGAGTACATCCTGGCTGCCTCCCAGGGAGCAGCTCCGCGTCCAACGAGCACGCGTCGTGCTTGACTGTCTTGTCTCGAGACCCTTTTATGGAAAAGGATTCAGCCCCCTCCTCCTCTACACTATTCTTAGGAACAATATATTTGTTTTGATTTGTCCATTGTGCCAGCCTTTGATTTTGAGGCTTCTCTGTTTATGTCAAGCGGCCTGTAGAGTCTGAAGTGTGAGGTTTATGTCAGGAAACCAAATTACGCACTAGAACTGGGCTTGATTATCTTGTCAATGACTGGAATGGTTTGTGATGTTTTTTAAAAAAAACCCAGAGATTTAGCCTACTTTAAACAAGGTGGCAATCTGGTGACAATAACAGTGTGTGTGTGTGTGTGTGTGTGTGTGTGTGTGTGTGTGTGTGTGTGTGTGTGGTGTGTGTGTGTGTGTGTGTGTGTGTGTGTGCGTGCGTGCGTATATCACTAATAACTCACTAATAACAAAGAGAGAGAGAGAGAGAGAGAGGAGAGAGAGAGAGAGAGAGAGAGAGAGAGAGAGAGAGAGAGATCTAGTTCTGTTCTAGTTGTGTACAACTCTTACTTAGAAAGCGCGTGGCTGATACATTAACCTAAGCTCCTTTATTCATCACAACAGTAGTTCACTTTCATGATTTGGGGTTGTTTTCCTGTTTGCTTGGGGCGCACGCACGTCCATTAAGTCCATTAAGTCCATTAGGTCCATTAATGCAGTGAGTGCGACACAACCCGCAACAATCCGCCATCCAAAGCAATCCATCAACAAACATTTGACTTCACCGATTTCCGCATCGGGCCGACAAGTCCAATTTTCTCGAGTGCGCACACGCGACCATGCACGTGTGTGTGTGTGTGTGTGTGTGTGTGTGTGTGTGTGTGTGTGTGTGTGTGTGTGTGTGTGTGTGTGTGTGTGTGTGCGTGTGTGTGTGCGTGTGTGTGTGTGTGTGCGTGTGTGTGTGTTTGTGTCTGCGCGCGCGCGCGCGCGTTGCATCGTGTTCGCGTCTCCATCGTCTCCAAGTGCGCACGGCTAGTCTGCTCCGTCGCGCTCAGCGGATCGCCAAGTCACACGTTGGCACTGATCGCCCGCACAAGTGGGGCTCGCTCACTCCCAACAGGTTGCCGAGTGGAAATACGTTCAACCAATGTAGTCCGGGGGAATTGGCACTTTCCTGTTTAGGTTCTATATGCTTTCTCTCGTGTGTTTTGCGGTGAGCCGAATGCATGCCGGACCACTCTCTCTTCTTTTGCTTTTAACCATATCCTCATACCGCATGGAGGTCGTGACCATTATTGTCGTGGAGTGTGTGTGACACCAGAGCTAATGATGGATACAAACCATCATAATTAAATTAAAACAAAACACCAATACCGAACGGATTACCATCGCAGAGCTCGACAGATCCACCTTCTATGTCTCCAGTTTGGGTAGGTGAGATTCAAGTTATTAACATGTGTGATGTTTGTAGGCTCTGCATCTGCCGTAGATGTTTGGGTTGGTTTTTTTTTGCGTCGTTTCGTGCTTCAGTAAGTAGTTTTAATTTCACGCGTTGCTGCGTTGGAATGCATGCAACAACACTTGCTTATCGTAGGCTCCCACATTGTTAGGTCCAGCGTTTGGTTTCTCCACAAAATAAGTAGGCTAATTTTCTTATATTGATTATTGATGCTGTAGGACCTACGAAAACTAATATGAAGCTCAATGCAGGCTATCAACGCCAAAACCAATTTGAAATAATTTTATTTCTAAGGGAGCTTCCTCGCACGGTTTACTCCAACAGTTGTCGCATAAAGTAGGCTTAAAATAAACAGCAGCCGTCCTCGTCTAGGACTACTCCGCCGTCCTACTTCGTTTCATGTTCTGCGCTGCAGGCTGTGGAACATTTAATGGTGTTTTTCGAACCGTTTTCATTTGATCACGCTGCATGAGGTCCCTGGAAGGGTAGAGGTTGCTCCAGACAATTTAGTGAATTGATCTTCCATTAGCTGGTCTCCTGCCACTTGTAGTGAGCTGCGCCTGTTGTTGTTGTTGTTGTTGTTGTTGTTGTTGTTGTTGTTGTTGTTTTGTGTGTGATATAAAGTTGTGTGCGATGTGTGGCCCTCTGAGGAAACACAAATGTATGTTTTATCAAATGACACAGTATTTGTGATGTACGACGCCACCATGACTGAAATACACTCATCTTAAATATGTTATTTACAACCACTGCATTAAACAGCAGAATTACCAAACACCAACCTCTTCTTAAAAATCCATTACAGAGAGGCCTTATTACCTTACACGACCACCAATACATCGAATTTACCCCCCTCATAAACCCCTAAAGCATTTTATGACCCATATTATCTGTCTCTGAGTCAGTGAATAGAAGTACTGAGATCATGTCCCCCAGAGTAATTGACATTTGGTACGTTGTGTTTAGACTCTCCAGTGGTCTTCAGGTTGTGCGGCACGACAGGGAATGAATCCTCCCGATGTACACCGAGGGAAAACGCTGTGGGGATTTTGCAGCAAATGAAAAAAAAACAAAAAAAAAACAAATGCTAACATCACGTGTGACGCTGACACAATTCACAGCGGCTGGTCGTGTCACCTGCTTGACGTCTCCCTCGAGTCTCTTTCCGTTGAGGTGCCGATCACCCTGAGCCACAGTCGTCCTGTTTTCCCACACGCTGGAGATTCATTTGCCCGGGTCTGTTTTGGGTTAAAATCCTGAACGATTCCAAAATGGCTCAGTGCTTGTGTGAACCAGACGAGGGCCAGCGTGAAGCAGGGGGGGGGGGAAACACAACAGGGCAGACGGCGCTCTCTGAGATAGCCCACTTATGTGATTGAACAACAAAAGAAAGGAAGAAACAGAGAACGAGAGCCTGGCATTAGGAGGGTCCACCTTTAAGGCGACAAGGACACTTCCCTGTGGCCTTAAAGGTGGACCCCTGCTACTCCAGTGCATGCGTCATTCTTGTCCTGGGACTCCCTGCGGTGATTCTAATGTCACTGTGAGTTTATTTCTACTCCTAAATCTAACAATATAATTTTCTCTTAATTTAGGTTAATCTATTTATTGTTTAGTGTATATTGTCTATATTCAGGTCTTCTATTGCACTCCTCTATCCCCTTGTACTGCTGGTCACTGTGAATTTCTCCTAAGGGGGATTAATAAAGGAATATCTTATCTTATCTTATCTTAACAAAGATGTATTTCAAATGCTCGGGACCGGCAAAGAAATGAACTCGAAACAAAAGCACAACAACGCTGTGTCCCTCCACCCCTCCTGCGTCGCCGTCTCGGCCAGGATTCAGGTCCCCCGCCGGCCAGCGACCGGAGCACAGGCAGCGACGCCCGGGAGGGCTGAAGGGGAGACGACGACATGTCCCAGCTGTACTACCGCCGAACCGACAGCTCCTCGTACCGCGACCGCATCCCCCTGAGGATAGTGCGGTCGGAGTCGGAGCTGTCCCCGCTGGAGAAGGCCTACCTGGGCGCGGTGGAGAAGGGAGACTATGCCAGCGTCAAGCAGGCCCTGGAGGTATGGCTGGGCCGACGCAGGGGTCGGGGGGTGGGTGAGTGGGTGAATGGCTGGGTGTCCAGAAGATGCATGGAAGGACTGAGGAATATTGAAAGTGGATGAGTGGATGAATAGATTTTTTTGGATGGACGAATCGGCAGATGGAAGGGAGATGGATCAGTGGATGGGAGGACGGAGGCCTTGGTGACTGGGTGGGTCGATTATTGAGTGGATGAAGGGATGAGCGTTTGTATGGAAGGAATCTCTCAGGGGTTTGAGAGCGTAGAGAGCGAGAGAGATCCACAGCCTAACAGGTGGACTCTGTCCCCCCCCCCCCCCCCCTCAGGAGGCCGAGATCTACTTTAAGATCAACATCAACTGCATCGACCCTCTGGGCCGCACGGCGCTGCTGATCGCCATCGAGAACGAGAACCTGGAGATCATCGAGCTGGTGCTGAGCTTCAACGTGTACGTGGGCGACGCCCTGCTGCACGCCATCCGCAAGGAGGTGGTGGGCGCCGTGGAGCTGCTGCTCAACCACAAGAAGCCGAGCGGTGGCATGCAGGTACCGGGGAACCAGGGGGAACCGGGGGAACCGGGGAACCAGGGGAACCGGTGAGACAGGGGAACTGGGGGAACCGGGGAAAACAGGGACCAGGGAACCAGAAGACCAAAGAAACAGGGGGGGCCGTGGAACCAGGGAAAACATAGGGGACCAAGGAACCAGGGAACCAGGGGACTGTGGACCAGGAAACGTATAGAACCAGGAAAAAGGGAACTTAGGGTAACATGGGTGACTGTAAAGAGGAACATGGGAGTACCTGGGAAACACAGGGACCTCGAAGGGGACTTTATTTTTAACCTCTGATTTTAGAGCTGGTTCAGTTTTCTACTGAAACCCGACCAAAACCTTTCACTTGAACCAAAGGTGCATGGATGTTTTGTCACACGTTATTCAACATTCAGAAACTTCCAAACCCTTTTGATTTCTTCCACATGTTTACACCTGGGCCTCAGTCACAAACACGTATGTGGCACCCTATCATTGTGATAGGCAGCCTCTGGCATATTTTATGGATATCAATATATATAATGTTTACATATGAAATGAAAGATCAGACCCTGCAGTCAGCTGTGCACAGCGGCAACTCTTCATAAAAAAATACATAAAAAATATTATTAACTGGAGTAAACAAAACAAGCACAGATCATTGCATATTTCTTTACATTTAAAATGATTTTCCAGGGACTATAATGCAGGGAACACTGGGCATGAATCTGAATATCTTAATCCGAAGCCACCTGTGGAGCAGATAAGCTCTCCTCTCTCTGAAACAACTGGAGCCTGAGCGCGCTGGCAGGAACACGCGGTCAAAGATTTGCTAGAAGGCGACCACGGGTGATTATGAATGCAGCGTTTCTTAATAGATAGTCAGTCATGCTTAGTGTTATCGATGCTTTATGTCGAATGGGTTTTTCAATTGCGTTTTAGCATCTGCCGGGTGAGATGGAGTTCAGGGAAATGGAAGGGCTTTTGCTCTGTTTGATGTACATATCCAGCAACACACACATAAGCATCCTCCAGGTTAGTTCAACTATTACTCATCTTCAGAGGGAAGCAGTTCCTCAAGTTGATGAAGAACCATGTAACGCCGTTATTCATCGTCGAGGATCGACATAATTCCTCTCAAAATGTCCAACAGGTTCGAAAGCGGCAGCAAAAGCCCATTAGGGATGAAACATGAAAGATGACCACACGGACCTTAATGTACTGCGGACACGCATGAAACGCTGCTTGAAATCTGCCCCGCACGCGCGCGCGTGGGTGTGCGTGCGTGCGTGCGTGCGTGCGTGCGTGCGTGCGTGTGTGTGTGTGTGTTATTGTTTTTTTTTTAAAATAGTGTAGCCATCAAAGGCGTCAGAACCCAAATAGCAGCAGGTATCAGCTGAGGACGGCACATCACGACGGCACTTCAGGACACTGCGGCCGGGCTCGCCGTGGCGTAATGAATTCACACGGCCGCCAGTGTCAGCCGCGTCCAGCTGGGGCCGGGCCAGCCCGTCATTATGTACATCTCCCTCGCTGCCATTCAAAACCGTGCAAAGCGGTTGCGTCACGGCGCTAAATAAAGCACGGCGAGCGGCAGAACGGGGGGGAAAGAGAGCTGACAGATATACTCACCAGACCCTGTGCGGTGCAGTGCGCGCGCACGCCAAGCCAAAGTAAAACCACAGCTAGCGCGGTTGTCCCTGCACCTGTAGCCACGCTCGGGGAACCGAAAATAGCTCAAGGGGTATAATTAATGCTCCGCGTCCTCAAACGTGTGCTTAATCAACTCGTGTTTGCGCGAGCGTAAAATAGCATAAGATAATAACTGTCATTAGCGCTGATGTACCCAAGGACCCCCACCACTGGGAAGCGGAAAGCGGTGGTAATATTATGGGGCATTATTTTTAATGGGATTTAGTGGGCTGCATAACTTTGGGTTATTTCCTAAGGTTCTGTATTAGGACATGAAAGGAACATTTTCTAAATCGTGTGGCGAATTCGTTTTTGAAACGTTTTTTGTTGTTGTTGTTGGTGTTTTCCCTTCATGGCCTCATGGCGTGAGGCTCTGTGGTTGCCAGTCCTGGTGCACAGAGTAACGGCTTCTTCAAACGTCTGAAAGCCATTACTGAGGTGGTGCTGAGGTGGACGTCACCTGTACCCCTGATGGAGACAGGATGGAACAGTGTGGGGGAGCAGATCGCCACCAGACTGAGTCATCTCAACGGTTATCCTTTATCTCCTGCACGTCTCCTGGGGTTGGCCCTGTATCACACTGGTCATCGCTGATCGCCCTCCGACTGTAGTTTTATTCGCCCCCGATCCTTTGGACATTGTAGTCTCTCAAGGTAGGAAGTATAGTCACAAGAGGATGGAGCTCAGCTTTGGTCTCTCTGACTCAAGTGTTTATTAAGCACAGACAAGTAGATTTGACGAAGAAGTGACAAAGACGTACCCCCCCCCCCCCCCCCCCAAACATCCAAAGCAAACATATTTGCGTTGTCACTCTGTCTTCTGGAGAGACACCTCTTTGTTAGACAAAACGCCGTCTCAGGCAAGCAGAAGAAAAATAAAACGTTTTCAAGGAAAAAAAACGACAGCAACAAACCGCCGTGAACCAACGGACGCCCCCGGCAGAGATAAGCAGCCGACGCAGACCGGAAAGATATCACGTGAAGCTGTTTCTTCTACAGCGATAGGCGGCATCGGTTCACATGGGAAGTTCTGTCCAACAAACCCGGGAGCCGTGGCATCCGTCAGCCGACAGACTTGCTCTTTATCTTAATGGTGGAGCGAGTAAGCGCCTCTCTCCCCCCCCAGTGAGCAGTGAGCAGCGGCCCCGAGCCCCCCCAGGCCCCTCGCCCCGGGGCGGAGCGAGGCAGCGGTGCCTTATCTCGCTGAAGGAGCGGCTCATTGGTTATATTAAAAGGCTGTCCGGGAAGCCAGAGTAGTGCATCTCATCTCCTCCCAGTCTCTACGCCCCAGATGAATGATCCCACTCATTCCACACGCTGCTGGGAGTGGCTATTAAGTTAGCCGTCCAAATGGGTTCCCCCAATAGTCCTAAAATGGCTCCGGCTTGTTTGTCTTGCATAATGGAAATGTGTGGAAGTTTATATGTATGCATCTTCTCGTTAGAGATTTAAAGTATTGTACTTTGGTCCTGAATGTCGTCAACTAAAAACATTGCAGGTTTCTGAGGGAAACAGTGATGCTGTAACTCTGAAGGTGGAGAATGTTTATATTTCCTCTTTAAGGTTCCTGTGCTCTTTTTGCAATCTATAGACCTAAAGGGGCATTTCCTCCAGACATTGTTGGATGGAGGCAAGCAGTGTTTCAGAGACACCTAAGAACTAAAAGCGAGCAAGTGAAAAATAAATTGGCCAGGGAAAGTAGTTTCTGAAATGTTTGGCTTCTAAGGGATATAGTTAGAAAAGAAAAGTCAGGATAATGGAGAATCCAATATGGCGACCCGAGTGTGCAGAGAACCGTCTGAGCCTGCTGGAATACAACAGTGTTTTGATCTCTCCGCATACGCAGCAACTGATTTCAATGGGACCCATTAAAACAAAACTTAAAAAGGTTTACCAGACCAAAAAATTCACACACACAAAAAAAAAAAGTAAAGTAATAAGGGGCATAAAATATCGCCACGGCTTCGATGCAGTTCGAGGTACTTAAACAGACACGGCCAGTGGAAGAATATAAGCGCCACACCCCCCTCTCTCGGACCACCGAGAGTTATGCTAATACATTCATCAATATGCAGGTGGGGGGGGGGGGGGGGGAGCTTCGCTTCCACCGCGTGTGTAAAACCCCCAACGCACATTACGTGGACGAGTGGGCGATAATTCCGTTTGAATTATTCTCCATTATCGTATCAGCAGCACATCCCCGCAGAAGAGCTGTCGGATCGTTTGATGTGAATGACTTCACGTTCTCCTCCTTCTCCAAAACGGAGAACTCCGGCTGCGGAGAACCTCCTCCTCCCGTGGAGAGACGTGGATCAGCGGCCGACCGCGGTGTCGTGGTGGTTAAATAGAGGCGGAGAACGTGCGGGGGAAAAAATGAATCCGTTTGCTTAATCCGTTGTTTTGTTGCGTCTAGAACAGTCGGGTGGGGTTTCTGCGGTGTCTCAGGTTGAACAATAAATTATGGCCGTGAAATGTATGCATAGTTTGAGGAATGGTTGGACGATTTGAAGTGTGTTCAATATGAATGTTGCGCACACACAGCCTGTTGAAAATAAATATTTAAGACAAGCTGTCACGGCCCATGGTAAAAATAATCTAAAAGTTTTACATTTTAGTCTTTGCCGCGAGGTGTTCTCCCCCATATTATATAAACATTCCATATTTGATATGTGGACATGAACATTATAGTACTCATCACCAGTTAAGTTGTTCATTACATATGACAGTCTTTTAGATGCTAGTTTATATTATTTATATTGGAATTCACCATCAATCCGCCAAACATATCTGCCTATAATCCCAGATGAAAAATTACGCAGAAATTAAAAAATGTGAATGCAATTTCCTCCAAGGCGGAAATTCAGTTCAACCCATCAAAGAGGCGCTGTGGCCCTGTGATGGAGGGCTCAACGAGTCATGTGTTCATTCCCCACGCCGCCTTTCACCCGCGCTGCTCCCTTTTAATGATGTAAAGGTCTCACATGGCCGTCACCCACTCCTTCTATTCCTGTACCTATTTAGTGTCTCTCCCTCTCTCCGGCTCCTCGCTGGCTGTCTGCGGGATCAGATAAAGAAGGGCCTCATTTAAAGGGGAAGGGAAGCAGCCAGATTGTTCCCCTTGTAACCATTAAGCCAAAAGAGCCCACCTCATTCTCTGTGTCACCTGCAGGCCCCTGCTCCTTGGGCCAGGCAGCCAGGGCTTAGTGCTGCTCAGTGATAAGAGGCAATTGCGAAATGAGTTTCTTTGCCAGGATAATGAGCGCCCGTGACTCCCCTGAAATATGGATTTCTCTTCTTTCCATGAGAAAACCGTAGCGTGGCCCGTAGCCCTGAAACACATGATGGATTGGTTGGCTTGTGTTCTGGACAGGAGGAGCACTCGCCTGAGATTCTGTTGTTGTCTATAAGGTTCTAATGACCAGCTGTCTGCTCGCAGTGTTGGCGTGCCACGCCGTGTGGCCAAGCCTAACGCATTGCACACAGAACCGCAGCCCTTTCACCGAAACACATGCAGTGCATTCACACTTGGAAGATAGACAGTACATATCAAATAGCATGGTGTTTCGTTGCATAGTCTATTGTATGTCAGTACATGAAAGTAATTCTTGGAGTTGTATTGTGTTAGTTGAGGGCATCTTCATTAGCTCAAAGTGTGTTTGCCTCTTCGGAAACCCAGAGGTACCAAAGCTTGTGCAAAGAAGCAACTGATACTGTGCGGTGTAAAAACACACTCCCAGTGTGCACTCTCACTGTGCACTCTTAGTGAACGCGGTGTAACCACCGCGACAATGCTGTGTATGGTGTGACCTGTGTCTGACAGTGAACAGACTCTGTGTGTATTCGTCTCTACTGGCTGGTAGCTAGCACTAGGACGGCCGGGGGAAGGGAGGACTTTGAGGCTTTGAGTCAGGATTGGTGTTTCGATGGAGACAACTTCGTTTCGACAAAAGGCCACGCTCAAATTGCAGGGTGAAGTCGCCTTAATTAGATTTTGTGGTGATTTTTTTTTTTGTTTTCTCTCACATGGAATCTGATCTTCTGAAATCCGATTTGGGCCTCTCTCATATCTGGTTCTGGATCCCACAGACATCTGTTCTCTGGCCACATGACTGCAATGTCAATAGTCAAGACAAAATATGAAACCTGAGTAAGACAATCTCAATCAAGCAATCACAACGCGATTACAACAAGAACAAGTTACACTGGAATTAATGACAAGATTGTCATGACAACTGAAAAGCGAATGTACATTGTGAGTAAGACTTCTCATCCTTTAACACACTTCATTTCATTGCTGTCAGAGGTGATCCGTGTGTCACTTCTCCACCCCACGCAGGTCCCTCCCATCTTACTGGACAAGCAGTTCTCTGACTTCACTCCTGACATCACTCCCATCATTCTGGCTGCTCACACCAACAACTATGAGATCATCAAGCTGCTGGTGCAGAAGGGCGTGTCCGTGCCCCAGCCTCATGAGGTGGGTCATCTCAGCCAACACTCCTAATCCCACCTGGCCAATCTCATAGGATGATAGCTTTGTGCACCTCAAGGGGGCAGGTTATTGAGTGCTGAGTGCTGTATTTCATTATGATTGTCCCCACTCGCAAAATAGCATGTCGATGGAGAAAAAAAGTAATTAGTTATAAAATAGCTGCATATCGCGGCCTGCCAAGTGCCACTACAGTTGTTATATTGTTTGCTATTTTTTTTTTTTACTATTCGGTAATTTCACTCAGAACTTCATGGATTCTTTTGTGAGCACCTGGTGGTTTACACATAGGCTTCGGTCCTCGGGCGTCGAACCCAGAGCCCCTCGTGGGACTGAGGTCCAACACCCTCAGCCCGACAGCCTCCTGCCCCCCGGTGTCTCGGTGTCCGCCACGCTCAGTGTCGTGCTGTGCGGCGCAGGTGCGGTGTAACTGCGTGGAGTGCGTCTCCAGCTCGGACGTGGACAGCCTGCGGCACTCGCGTTCCCGCCTCAACATCTACCGGGCGCTGTCCAGCCCGTCGCTCATCGCCCTGTCCAGCGAGGACCCCTTCCTCACCGCCTTCAGGCTGAGCTGGGAACTGCAGGAGCTCTCCAAGGTGGGAGGCCGACCCGAAAGGTCTTGCCGGCCGGGTCACCTTTTTTAACCGCCTGGGTGTGAGCGGGATCAGCCGTTTGCGAGGCGTTTCAAAATCCACCCTGTGACTTTGTGACATCACAAGCGGGTGACTTTGTGACATCACGAGTGGGCGTGTCCACCCTAGACGGATGGGTCGGATCGCTTACCTGTCCATCCTACGTCCCGGCGGACACTACCACTAGTGATGTCACGAGGGCACATCACACTCACACCTGGTGGTAAAATCGGGGCCCTTTAAATAATCCCCAATGCTAGATAGATGATAAATCAACAAAGGTTTTCCACATTTGACAAACCGGAGGTAAGTCCAGCAGTGCGCTGGGCTGGGCCAGGATCGTGACACTTCCTCCCAAGCGGCTAAGAGTGTATCTAGTGTATGTATATTTAAAGCTGTTTACAACTCTGAGAAAGCTAAAAGCCTGCATTCCTTCTAAATCACGTAGAGGAAGTCTGAGCTCATCACATTAGCAAAATGTTTGCTTACTTGTTGGACAAACCACAATGTACCAAATTGTTGACCTGCCTGAGAAAAGCTCTCGTGGTGGAGGTTGTACAAAGTCTTTCCGGAGTCCCACCTGAGCTCCACTTCACCTGTGTCAACGGTTCGTGTTGCTCCTCCAGGTGGAGAACGAGTTCAAGTCAGAGTATGAGGAGCTCTCCCAGCAGTGTAAGCAGTTTGCTAAGGACCTTCTGGACCAGACCAGAAGCTCCAGAGAGCTGGAGATGGTCCTCAACTACAGAGACGATGTCAACCTGTTGGAGGAGGAGAGCAACAACGATCTCGCCAGGCTAAAGCTGGCCATCAAGTACCACCAGAAAGAGGTACGCATTTCATCAAACATCTCACGTTCTTATTATATCAATGTGATTTCCTATATTTTAAAAATCCTCTGGAAAAGGCTTAAAAAAGGCTTCAATTATTTTAACACATTCTTGTTGGCTGCTCTGAATATGGAAATATTTTGTATTTATTCATTGGTTTTTTATTTTACTTTTAAGCTTTATACATAAGGAAAATCTTATAAAATAGTAATGTAAAATAGATACATGTAAAATAGAAACAATTATATAGAAGCAATTGTTCTATACATTTTCAATTTAGTTAAAATAATAAAAATTAAAATTAAATTAAATTAATTTCAGTAAAACATCAATATTTTCCTTATTTGTGCTTCACATTGACACCGTGTGTGTTTCCTCTCTGTCATATGCGTGTGCGGCTTATGCGCCATATCTCCATAAATTTCATAATAACAATAATATGTTTCCGCCCATACCATGACATTGTAAATGGGTTTAAAACGAGATCCCCCCGGGGGCGAGTGATCAGCGGGGGTTGAATCAAATTGTGTTTCTTCATGGTTCTGAGAGCAAACCCCATAATAGGCTGCTACCTGGAGCCGTCCTGCGCCGGCTGTGTGAGAGAGCTCTGCTGGGGCTGCTGGAGCTCAGACGACACGCCAGCGAGCCCTGAGGGCCGCCGTTCATCACCGCTTCCTATTTGACACCGCGGCGCTAGGCGGAGAACTGCACCCCTCCCCCCCTCG
Organism: Urophycis tenuis; assembly: GCA_036785325.1. Classification (NCBI taxonomy): domain Eukaryota; kingdom Metazoa; phylum Chordata; class Actinopteri; order Gadiformes; family Phycidae; genus Urophycis; species Urophycis tenuis. The sequence goes on along the minus strand of JAXIVH010000012.1, from coordinate 6,644,707 downwards.
CGTTATTATTTCAAACAATTTTATTCATACATAAGCAAAGCGTTCACATCTCCGCGACCGCCCTCTCAATCTCAGCCTGTGCCGCACAGCTCCGCGAACACGAACGCTAACCCGAACGCTAACCCGAACGCTAACACAAACGCTACCCCGAACGCTAACCCGAACGCTAACACGAACGCTAACCCGAACGCTAACACGAACGCTAACCCGAACGCTAACAGGAACGCTAACCCGAACGCTAACCCGAGCGCTAACCCGAACGTTAACCCCGCTGTGTCGGCCCAACTGTCCCTCACTGGGGATGATGACAGGCCTCAGAGGTCCCAACCTTCGGTCCTTGATTCATATGATTCACATGATTCATATGATTCACATGATTCATATGATTCATATGATTCACATGATTCATATGATTCATGGCTCCGGCTCATCAGATGCAATGATCGTGGTTGTTGTGGTGGTCTTGATGCCGTTCCACTGAATCTACTGCTCTCCCCATGATCATTGAGGAGGGCTGGGGGGAGCATGTGTGTCTGTGTCTGTGTGTGTGTGTGTGCGTGTGTGTGTGTGTGTGTGTGTGTGTGTGTGTGTGTGTGTGTCTGTGTCTGTGTCTGTGTCTGTGTCTGTGTCTGTGTCTGTGTGTGCGTGTGCGGGGGTCTGTATGTGTCTATGTGTGTGTGTGTGCATGTGTGTGCGTGTGTGTGTCTGTGTCTGTGTGTCTGTGTCTGCTGTGTCTGTGTGTGCGTGTGCGGTTGTCTGTCTGTGTCTGTGTGTGTGTGTGTGTGCATGTGTGTGTGTGTGTGCATGTGTGTGTGTGTGTGTGCGTGCGTGTCTGTGTGTGTGTGTGGCGGCTGAGGGATAGTTCCCGAGTTGCAGAAAGGCCTGTGTTATGTCATAATGCAGTGATTTAGCTGGGCTCAGCCCTGCTTGCCATACGGTGGGAAGGGAACACATATTGTGGTGCAATTCACGTGGGCCACACTGCAAGCAGGGCCACAAAGGGAAGCCCCTGGTGCCTAGCGCAGCTGTGAATTATGCCAGTCATTCTTCAGACGGCTGAGAAGGACAATGGCTCTGCATTGGGCACAATGGTTTCTGACAGCAGCCGCTGAAAACGAAAAAAATCTGCCCGGACGATGGCGTCTCTCTCTGCTGCAGAGGGACGTTTTGAAATGTCAATAGCAACCTGTTATAGAGAGAGAGAGGTTTGTGTGCGTGTGTGTGTGTGTGTGTGTGTGTGTGTGTGTGTGTGTGTGTGTGTGTGTGTGTGTGTGTGTGTGTGTGTGTGTGTGTGCATACGTGTGTGTGTGCGTGTGTGTGTGTGCATGTGTGTGTGCGTGTGTGTGTGTGTGTGCGTGTGTGCATGTGTGCGTGTGTGCGTGCGTGTGTGCGTGTGTGCGTGTGTGCGTGTGTGTGCGTGTGTGCGTGCGTGTGTGTGTGTGTGTGTGTGTGTGTGTGTGTGTGTGTGTGTGTGTGTGTGCTTTAAAACAGCATGCCTGTTATTTGTATAAAGTGCTTCCCTGGTGTGCCTGCTACTCAGGTTAGCAAACAATAATTTATTGTTTCCACACTCTCTGTGGACAAACGGCTGGACGTGATTCAGAGGGTGGAAAAAGAGAGAAAAAAGCAGACCCAAACTGTTACCCAGACGTAGTCTCAGAAATATCGTCTCGGTGACTCAGACAGCCTCTGAACACACATAAACCTGGACGTTCCCAGCTGCGGTGTGGATGCACGTGAGCTGTAACATAGACAACGTGAAGCACTGAGGTCCAGCATTCCTATCTCCTAATGTCAACTTCTGCTCGTCCGGAGCACCTTGGGAGCTGAAAGGTGGCAGGTGTTAAATGTTTTATATCCCCTTAGTTAATCCGTTTAGAACGCCGTGGATTAGCGTTGCCCTCTTGTGAATTAAGGTAAAAACTGCATGCTGATTATAAAATATGTGTCTAGTACACAGGGGACTGAAAGAAAGTTCATAAAGAGAGTTCATAAAATGTATAAAATGTATATAAAACTTTTTTCTTTTTTCAAGTATCAAGTAGCACATTTTCCACAAATTCTACCATTCTACAAGGTCTTGTGACCTTGTGAGCCTTGTTTTAATTGTTTCCTTGTGTTAGAACTGTGAGTTTGAAGCAGCAGATAAAACGGCCAATTACTTTTTTTTTCATTTGTTTGCACAGTGCAGTACATCCACCTGTGGATAACTTGCCGTGAACCCTTGGGAGGTAAATAATGAACACAAGCAGGCAGCCATCTTGTGCCGAATTGTTTCACTCTTTGTACAATACTGAGGAGTACATAGGAGTGCAGGAGTAGACCCTATAGCACCCACACATCGCTCTCTCCCTGTCTGTCTATCTCTCTCTTTCTTTTTCTCTCTCTCTCTCTCTCTCTCTCTCTCTCTCTCTCTCTCCCTGCCGTTATCTTGGCACCGCCACACAGCCGGACCTGGACCAGGATCTTTTATTTCCTGGGATTGTGGATAATAAGTACTGGGACTGGGAGTGGTGGCCAAAAAGTGCCACCGTACCCCAGAACTCTCAGTTGCCATGGTAACCGGTTCTGGGTCCTAGTTGGCGCCACGCGGCGGCTCTCGCGACATGCTGACTTTTTTTTTTTTGTTCTGATATTATAGGGAGTGTGTGTGTGTGTGTGTGTGTGTGTGTGTGTGTGTGTGTGTGTGTGTGTGTGTGTGTGTGTGTGTCTGTCTGTGTGTATCTGTGAGTGTGTGTGTCTGTGTGTGTGTGAGTATGTTTGTGTGTGTGTGTGTGTGTCTGAGTGTGTGTGTGTTTGTGTGTGTGTGTATCTGTCATTGTGTGTGTGTGTGTGTGTGTGTGTGTGTTGCTCGTATCTATCTATAAATGCGTGGGGGTTGGCTGCTCTCCGTGGTTCCTCTTTGGTCCGTAGCATGCGGCTTGTGGAGGGTTTTCTTGCTCTAATTGCCAGCTGGTGTTGCCGGGGCCTCACCCCTGCAGTCGGGCATCATACTGTGTGGCCTCCATTCTGTGTTCAGTCCTGCTGCCGACGCCTGGCGGGGAGGACGCAGGACGGACCTCCAGCTGCCTGCTCCGAGTGGCGTCTGATGCTGCAGACAGACGCCACATCAAACAGCCCGGACCGCCGTAGAGAAGGCCTCCTGCATACTGCGTTACATTTGTGGCCGTCAAACTGCGCCTGTATTCATTTGTAGACAAACAGGCCAGGCGTGACCTCCCGTCTTTGTCCATCTCTTCTCCCTCCTCAATGTTCTCCCCTTCTCCCCGTTCCTGTCCCCCCCCGGTGGGTTCCAGTTCGTGGCGCAGCCCAACTGCCAGCAGCTCCTGGCGTCCCGCTGGTACGACGAGTTCCCCGGCTGGCGGCGGCGCCACTGGGCGGGCAAGTTCCTCACCTGCGTCTTCATCGGCCTGCTCTTCCCCGTCTTCGCCCTGTGCTACCTCTGCGCCCCCAAGAGCCGCTACGGCCTCTTCATCCGCAAGCCCTTCATCAAATTCATCTGCCACACGGCGTCCTACCTGGCCTTCCTCTTCCTGCTGCTCCTCGCCTCGCAGCACGTGGTCAGCACCGAGCCGGACCGCCAGGGCCCCGCGCCCACCCCCGTGGAGTGGATGATCCTGCCCTGGGTGCTGGGTAGGTGCTGGGGGCCCCGCCCTGGGGGGTCCTCCTGGGTCTGGATCGACGGCCAGATGGGTGGATTATTGGCGGTTGCGGGATGGATGAACGGATGAATGGATTGGTTGATGAGTGGTTGGGTGGGCGGATTGATGGGTGGATTATTGGTTGATGGTTTGATGGGTGGATTATAGTTTGATGGTTTGATGGGTCAAAGAGCAGTGGATAGATGGATGAATGGGTGAGTGGATGGATATATTGATGAATGAATGTCAGAATTGAACGCATTCAATCACAAAGAGTTAGAAGTTATAAAATTGACTCATCTCAACATTGAGGAGATGCGTGGGTCTCTCTCCTGCGTCTAGGATTCATCTGGACGGAGATCAAGCAGATGTGGGATGGAGGCTTCCAGGACTACATCCACGACTGGTGGAACCTCATGGACTTCGTCATGAACTCGCTCTACCTGGCCACCATTTCCCTCAAGATAGTAGCCTACACCAAGGTGAGGTACCGCTTCAGTCTCCTTCGACCTGACCCCACCTGATGATGGACACCTCTGTGGTGTGACAGGCTCTCTGAAGAAGCCCGATAACCCTTTCATGACTCAGGACATGAATGTAACGCTCTTAAGTCATTCAGCCCAAAGCAATTCACAACCCAAAGAATTACGCCTCTTTTTCTGCAGAGCTCCCCGTCTCCTCTAAGTGTTCTTTATGTGTAGAGACAATGTGTAGGGTTTAGCCTCTCCCAGTCTCCCAGTGGTAGACTTTCAGAATTAAAACCACTCAGTAAGAGAGTTCGGTCCTCTCTGACTGGCTGTGCAGCTGTGTGACGTGAGCCAGCGTAGCTCAGCAGGCCGGTGGGCCGAGCTGGAGGGGCTTTGGGACCGTTAGGATGCTTGTAAATAAAGACAGAGGTGCGGGTGTGCATAGAGAGCATGAAGAGAACACATGAACACATGACACCCTAACGCCCAGCCCGCCGTCCCCGTGCAGTACAGTGGCTGTAAGCCGCGCCACCTGTGGGAGATGTGGCACCCTACTCTGGTGGCCGAGGCGGTGTTCGCCATCGCCAACATCTTCAGCTCCCTGCGGCTCATCTCGCTGTTCACCGCCAACTCCCACCTGGGCCCCCTGCAGATCTCCCTGGGCAGGATGCTCCTGGACATCCTCAAGTTCCTCTTCATCTACTGTCTGGTACGGCCGCAGCCCGTCTGTCCGGTACAGCCGGAGCCTCCAGGCTCCTTCGCTGTGCGATGACCGCGTTGATGCTCCTCTGTGGGTTCCCCCCCCCCCCCCCCCCCCCCCAGGTTCTGTTGGCGTTCGCTAACGGGCTGAACCAGCTGTACTTCTACTACGAGACCAAGGCGGCCGAGGGGAAGTGTAAGGGCATCCGCTGTGTGGAGCAGAACAACGCCTTCTCCACGTGAGTCCCCGGGGAGTCCGTGCTGACCGCCGGGCGGGTGGGTCTGAGGGGCTCTGAGGAGAGGTCCGTCACGGCTGTGGTTCTCTGGTTCTCCACCGGTCCAGCCTCATCGTCACACGTGTCACTAGGAATTAAGTAACATAAAGCATGTGTTCATTTTTATTGCACTTCACGTACTGTTAAAAACATTCAAATCGCACACAAGTCAAATTGGGGCTAAACTCAATAGTAAGCCGTTGAAACATGATTTACCATTGAAACATTAGTTAGTTCATTGGCTTCTTTTTAAAGACTAAGGTTGGCATAGGCTCTGCCTCCCACTCCAAAGGCCCTGGGACCCAGCAGTTCAGTTGCTTTAGAGCATTTGTTTTCCATGGGCTGACGTACATTACCCCTGAGAGATGTCACGCTACCAGAGAGGAGAGGCATGGTGGCTTGTTTTGTTCTTACTCTGTCAGTGTGTCTGTGTGTGTGTGTGTGTGTGTGTGTGTGCACGCGTTTGAACCCCAAACAAAACAAAGGGCTAACAGACAGTGTTGGTAAGGGTACTTTTAAAATGTATCCAGTTACAGAATACAGAATACATTTCCAAAAATGTCATTTGTAACGTATTCTGTTACATTACTCAATCTGAGTATCGTATTTTGAATACTTGGATTACTTCCACATTGAATTGCGTATCAGTATAATTGCATATAAGTATACATTTTATAAGTGTAGGAATGCGGCATCAAATCACTTACTAAACAGGCCTATTCTGGTGTGTTCTTCTGTTCCAACTGGCACAAGTCTCCCTGAAAGTGCACTATATTAGAATTTAGAGGAACAAAGACTATAAGGGTATGTTTATGCAAAAGATATGACCAACAGATAAATTGACCAATTTTACCTTTTCAGTTTCTTTATTTACTTTACTTTATTTACTTGCTGTTAATAGTGGGAAATAGACAAACATAAAATATTCTGTTTCTGAACAGAATGTGCTATTATATCTAACGTAACATTTTTTTCACTGAGCTAAGTGCATAGGTGTTGCCTAAAAAAAACAACCTTAAAATAAAAAGCACCAGAAGAAAACTTGCATTTTCCCTTACCCTTTTCCTGATTTTACAGGATAAAAACATAAAAGGATGATATGAAACATTTGCACGTCAACAAAGCAGAATAGGTAGATAAACTATTAGATAGCAAGGTGACCAATAAAACTACAGCAGAGGAATATCCCTGGCTAATTAAAAAAAAAACTTCCTTTAAGATGCTTCTTCAGGTTGGAGGTGGAGCCTTTGGATGCTGAAAGGAGGTTGGTTGCTGGCAAGCAGAAGTTGAACTGCAGTTATATTGAGGCGCGTTTCTAGGTTCTGACTTATGGGTGGGTTAAGGAAGGCACAGCAGGGGGGGGTATTGGGATTTTGAATTTCATAGATTTGAGGATGAAACGATCAAAGGCATTTGATCACAGCTGACAAGTTTCGCAGAAACATTTTAAACAAGCTCAAAACTGCATAAACCCATGCATCGGCGCATCACATTTATTGATCGTCTGTATTGATGGTCTAGACGGTAGAATGTTAGATTTGAGGATGAAACAATAGAGTGGGCTAAGGCAAGGCTTGGGTGGGCTTGAGCCCACCCTAAAAAGGTCTAGCTTTGCCACTGGTTATATTCCTTTCTCCCTTCTCTTTCTTTAATGTGAAATGCTGTTTGAATTTCCAAGATAGAAACGCATTCCTGCCCTGGCTCTGTTGTGCCTGTTCCGGCTCCAGCTCTATGTCCTCTAGCTCCTGCTGCTCCTCTTCCGACTCCGTTGTGAATGATCACACAAATAGCGAACGAGCAGTTTTTTGTTTTTTTTTTCATATAGGGGCTTCTGGAAAATCCATGGGGTTGCCTTAATTTATTTAGACTGAATAAACTTGTGAAACAGAAAAATATGGTCATGTAATCCGTTGATTTCAACAATGTAACTGTATTCTAAATACCAACTATTTAAATTGTAACTGTAACAAAATACAGTTACTTGTCATTTGTATTCTGAATACGTTACACCGGTACATTCCGTTGCTCCCCAACACTGCTAAGGGAACGCCTGGCTCTCCCCAGGTTGTTCGAGACCCTGCAGTCTTTGTTCTGGTCCATCTTCGGCCTCATCAACCTGTACGTGACCAACGTGGACGCTGACCACCAGTTCACCGAGTTCGTGGGCGCCACCATGTTTGGCACCTACAACATCATCTCCCTGGTGGTGCTCCTCAACATGCTCATCGCCATGATGAACAACTCCTACCAGCACATCGCTGTAAGACCCCCACACGCACACACACACACACACACACACACACACACACACACACACACCCTCTCACGCGGTTCTCTAACCCGGCTGGACAGACCAGCGATATGCAGGATTGCTGTGGTTTGGGTTGGTTGGGTTTGATACTCAGCAGAATAGTTCTGGTTTGGACCTCCAATGTCCACAGTCTACATGTAGACATCCTTGTTCATTATTGAGATGTATCAGAAATCTCTCTCGAGTCTCTTTGGATCAAAGTGAGTAAAAGGCACAGAGGAGAGGGAGAGCAGGAGGAACAGCTGTGACTCAAAGGGAACAGCCCGGGTGCATGGATTAACCAGCTTGTGTTGCAGTACAAATGACATCCGCTGGTGTTGGCAAGTCCTTGTTAGAGTCTGTCAGGCTCAAAGTGTTGGATATTAAGGGCTGAAAAACTATTTTGCAAAGGCCAGAAGCAACAACACCCTTGTTTTGTTAGACTGCATGATATTAGTTTTGGGAGCCCTTCTGCAAACACACGCCTGGTTGTCACGTGGATGGAGCCAGAAGGAGAAACCCTTTGCTGCGTGTTCCCCAGGACCACGCAGACATCGAGTGGAAGTTTGCCAGGACCAAGCTGTGGATGAGCTACTTTGAGGAGGGGGGCACCCTGCCCTCTCCCTTCAACATCATCCCCAGCCCCAAGTCTGCGTGGTACCTCACCTGCTGGATCAAGAGGCAGGTGTGCAAGAGGACCCGCTCCAAACGACCCGAGACCTTCGGGACCCTCGGTGTGAGTTACCTCTACTACTGCTTTAGGATGCTACTCCTATTACTGCTATACTACTACTATACTACCACTAGTACTACTGCTTTAGGAGGCTACTCCCATTACTGCTATACTACTACTATACTACCACTGGTACTACTGCTTTAGGAGGCTACTCCTATTACTGCTATACTACTACTATACTACCACTAGTACTACTGCTTTAGGAGGCTACTCCTATTACTACTATACTATACTACCACTGGTACTACTGCTTTAGGAGGCTACTCCTATTACTGCTATACTACTACTATACTACCACTGGTACTACTGCTTTAGGAGGCTACTACTATTACTACTATACTACCACTGGTACTACTGCTTTAGGAGGCTACTCCTATTACTACTATACTACCACTGGTACTACTGCTTTAGGAGGCTACTCCTATTACTGCTATACTACTACTATACTACCACTAGTACTACTGCTTTAGGAGGCTACTCCTATTACTACTATACTATACTACCACTGGTACTACTGCTTTAGGAGGCTACTCCTATTACTGCTATACTACTACTATACTACCACTGGTACTACTGCTTTAGGAGGCTACTCCTATTACTGCTATACTACCACTGGTACTACTGCTTTAGGAGGCTACTCCTATTACTGCTATACTACTACTATACTACCACTGGTACTACTGCTTTAGGAGGCTACTCCTATTACTGCTATACTACTACTATACTACCACTGGTACTACTGCTTTAGGAGGCTACTCCTATTACTACTATACTACCACTGGTACTACTGCTTTAGGAGGCTACTCCTATTACTACTATACTACCACTGGTACTACTGCTTTAGGAGGCTACTCCTATTACTGCTATACTACTACTATACTACCACTGGTACTACTGCTTTAGGAGGCTACTCCTATTACTGCTATACTACTACTATACTACCACTGGTACTACTGCTTTAGGAGGCTACTACTATTACTACTATACTACCACTGGTACTACTGCTTTAGGAGGCTACTCCTATTACTACTATACTACCACTGGTACTACTGCTTTAGGAGGCTACTCCTATTACTGCTATACTACTACTATACTACCACTAGTACTACTGCTTTAGGAGGCTACTCCTATTACTACTATACTATACTACCACTGGTACTACTGCTTTAGGAGGCTACTCCTATTACTGCTATACTACTACTATACTACCACTGGTACTACTGCTTTAGGAGGCTACTCCTATTACTGCTATACTACCACTGGTACTACTGCTTTAGGAGGCTACTCCTATTACTGCTATACTACTACTATACTACCACTGGTACTACTGCTTTAGGAGGCTACTCCTATTACTGCTATACTACTACTATACTACCACTGGTACTACTGCTTTAGGAGGCTACTCCTATTACTACTATACTACCACTGGTACTACTGCTTTAGGAGGCTACTCCTATTACTACTATACTACCACTGGTACTACTGCTTTAGGAGGCTACTCCTATTACTGCTATACTACTACTATACTACCACTGGTACTACTGCTTTAGGAGGCTACTCCTATTACTGCTATACTACTACTATACTACCACTGGTACTACTGCTTTAGGACGCTACTACTATTACTGCTATATTACAGCTATACTACTACTATACTACTACTATTACTGCTATACTACTACTATACTACCACTGGCACTACTGCTTTAGGAGGCTACTCCTATTACTGCTATACTACTACTATTACTGCTATACTACTACTACTACTACTACTGCTATATTGCTGCTATACTACTACTATACTACTACTATACTATACTACCAGTGGTACGGCTGCTGTTGTTGCTGCTACTAGTATTACTCAATACAATACAAAATGCTTACAATTCCCAATCCGTAATCATTTTCAGATTCAGACCACATTTGATCACTATTGTGCAATGTGATTAATAACCCCATAATCAATAATCATCAAACTATTATAATATCAAGCTATATTATTCCTCTGCTTCATTTGTTCAATTTCTCAAATTTGTCTCTGTTTGTCTTTGTCCGTTTCCTGCCCTTAGAGACGGGCAGCCGAGAACCTGAGGATTAACCACCAGTATCAGGTGAATGTCATTCCTGGTGGTGTGTGGGTGACCTTGGGTTAATATCATGGAGATGGTGCCTTTCAGGGAAACAAAAATCCCCAGCTCAGGGGGTCTTTCGTCATTCACTGCTGAAGTCATTCATCTAAAGTCTAATCAGACTCCAACATCTGATGGCAGACGGGCTCAATCTGGGTGAAAGGTGTTGTACTTTCTTCCTCTGTGCATTTGTTTCAACAATCATGTTGCTGGAGGGGCCTAATTGGCCAGAGTCGGCCAGGCATTTCAATTCAGCACTGTGCAGACTGGGCCCCGTAAAAACACACATTCATTAATTAAAATCTCCTTCTGAAGGCTTCATCTACACACGTGAGTGAGTCTTTCTAACGAACTCTCCGGGAAACAAGGTGTAACTCCGCCCCCTTAGGTTTTTGGTTTCCTGCCCAGGCTCTGTCTCCCCCCCAGACGTTCTGCTCATTGAGTTCACTCCCTTTGTGACCGAGGAGTGTGTGTTCTGTGTGTGTGTGTCTGTGTGTGTGTGTGTGTGTGTGTGTGTGTGTGTGTGTGTGTGTGTGTGTTTGGTGTTGCAGGAGGTCCTGAGGAACCTGGTGAAGCGCTACGTCGCCGCCATGATCAGAGATGCCAAGACGGAGGAAGGCTTGACGGAGGAGAACTTCAAGGTGGAGTTTTAATGTCTCCGACTGTCAACTGAACGTTGATATGCTTGAGTGACGCATGAGGATGTTGTTTAGAATACAATAATATTACATAACTGCGTGATAGAACCTTATTTCTTTTTCATACAAGCCAAATACTGACCAAAGAACATTTTTATTATTATTAAATAGTACACTTATTTTCAATTAAATCACAACTTGACTCTGACTCTGGTGCTGTTACTGCTGATCCCTGGGGGTCACTGTGGCTCAAACATGCTCCTCATCATTCCGCTTCCTCTGTTCCACCAGGAGCTGAAGCAGGACATCTCCAGCTTCCGCTACGAGGTGATGGGCATGATGAAGTCAGGGAGGTCCGCGCTGCCGTGCGCCAAGGCCTGCGGCGGCGCTGGCGGTGGCGGTGGTGGCGGCGGCGGCGGGGAGTCCTCGCTGGCGTACCCCAACGCGGCCCTCAAGGTGTCCCCGGCCCCGCCGCGCCCCGGGAAGGCCAAGAGCAAGCTGAGCCTGTTCCGCGTCACGGCCGCCCTCCTCAAGCACGGCGGGGGGGCCACGGCGGCCCCCCGGCCCCCCGAGGCCTCCAACGGGCTGCCCAACGGACTCCCACCCACCGACACGCCCGCCGCCGCCGCCGCCGGCTCCGGCTCTGGCTCCGGCTCCGGCTCCGGCTCCGGCTCCAGCTCCAGCTCCGGCGGCGGCGGCGGCGAGAAGGCGAGCCAGAGGAAGAACTTCCCCAGGGACATCAGCGAGTTCAGCCTGTTCCACAAACGGCTGGCGGGCTCGGCCGGCGCGGCGGCCGGGTTGGCACTGAACATGTACTCCTTACCGGAGGAGGCGGGGGAGTCCGGGAACTCGGACCAGGAGGACGGCCAGGCCCGGCGGGCGGAGGGACGCGGGGGGCGGCGGGAGAGGAGCGCAGACAGGGAGAAGGAGAAGGAGGAGGAGGAGGAGGAGGAGGAGGACGGGGAGCCCGGCGGAGGGCGGGGCGGGGGGCCGGAACCCGAGCCGGACCCGGAGGACGAGGACGGAGAGGCGGAGGCGGGGGTGGAGGAGCGGGAGAGCTTCCTGGGCGGGAAGGTGGTGTCGGAGGATGACTACAGAGCGCGGGCCCCACAGGCGGTGCTGGAGGGCCCGGAGGGCGAGGGACCCTGAGCGCACAGTGAAGCAGACGGAAGCAGATATCAGAAGACAATCAGAGGACGGATTACTTGGTCTTTTGGGTGTTCTTTTGTGCTCGCGTTTTTTTTTTTTTTTTTGCCCCGTTTTGGATTGTTGCCGAAGAACGGAAACGTTTCCATTTGTTAGGCGAACTATAGATCAGCTTTGATCGCTTAAGGCTCAGGGAGGCTTTTAATTTGAAACATACAGTGGTTTACATGCCGCGAGCAGAAACGGGACTGACCTTGATCATGCTAGGATCATACAGATGTGGGGATCGGGTCGTTACTTTCCATCACTGGGGGATGAAAATACAGTTCCTGATTCTGTTATTTTATAACTCGATATTCTTGACCTTACATCTGTTGTTTACCTTCTCTGGTTTTCACTCTTTCTCTCCCTTTCATTCTCTCTCTCGCTCCCTTTCTCTCCCTTTCTCTCTCTGGCTCTCAGAATGCTGTAAGGGTTGTTTAATTGTCCTTATCTTCCCCTGTCTCCTTCTATCTGTCCTAAGTTCCTGTTCTCTCTCTGGGAGACCTGGGGAGTTTCCCAGGCGTCTCCTGCTCTCTACCTCTCTGCCTGTCTGTTTCTCTTCACCTCCCATCCCCAGCAGATGTTTACTTCTCTGTGTTCCCCTTTTTGCATTGTTTTAAAAAAGCATAAGCAATAGAGAGATTGTATTTTGAGACCTGGCCCTGCCTTGCTCCTTTTCTGCACTTTACATCCAAACATGTACGGCATCTTGAATATGTGTGATGAAGATTTGGACCCTCGACATATCAAAGATGTTCTATGCAACCAAAACAAACAAAAGACAAAACACCCAACGTTCCAGGCATGACCTTTTCAGAATTCAAGTATTCAAGTATTAATTAACACAGTTAAAACGCTTGTTTTAGCTGCTGTGGGATATGTTCAACATAGATACCATAACACCATATTCATATGCTCTATGATGAGATAAACTCCACAACACTTGTTGGAACGCTTTGATGAACACGTTGACAACAGAATCTGATTCAATGCTCTTGTTCGCTCATGTAGGTTTTGAGGACCGATATCAAAGTGATAACAGAAGTGCATCTAAAATAAACCTATGACTAAATGTCAAAGTTACTGGACTTTCAATGACATTTGGGAGCTCATATAGGCAGAAAGGAGGCAGGCGGTAACAGCACACGTTGCCCTGTTATTTTTAACCCACTATTGTACCAGCCTCGCTCTACTGCTATATTGTCTCACCTTTTTTAGATACCCACAAACTGCAGAGAATATTGACCAGCTAGAATAAAATACACCAGATAAGCTAAATCAGTTCAGGATCCCAGCCCAGATATTCTGTACCAGTTCAGGATCCCAGCATAGGTGTTGTGCGTGGTGCAATGCATGGACTAAGAGTCACTATAACAATGAGCATGTTGCATATGGACAGCAAAATGCCTGGCCAGATACCACGATGGCCCTGAAGATGTCCACTTGTCTGACCGAATGGGGACTCATTGAGAGCCAACCTTCTCTTCTGTGATAATCAGATATTGGTTGTCTTCTTCACCTTTACCGATGCATGATTGCATCGTCGATAACAGTGCAGAGATTCTAGTATTGCTGGGTGCAGGTGTGTGGCTTCCACAGGGTGCTAGAAAATGGAACACAGAATGATGATGAAAATCAATTGTGTGAAAATGGGAATGTTTCAAAAAGCGATGTGCAAACGTTACAACAGCGAGCAGCTCATAGTCAGAGCGAGGTACCCCCTCTGGACTTGTTTAGGGTGCAAGTCGGTGACCAAACCACCCATTTTGGAGAGGCTTTCACACAACTGAACACCACGCACAGCTGAACACAGATACAGGTGACACCGTGGAGAAGGGAGATGGGGGAAGGAGTTCTTGCTGAAGGTTGGGGAAGGAGGGGGTGGGGGGGGTGACATTCAGATGGCTTTGAAGTACTTTCCTGTATAAAAAAAAAACAGATTCCCCACCGCTGGGTCTAACTCTCTCCTCAACACTGAATATAAAGAGTTGTTTATTTGTGCCACAGAGAACAATGTTAGCCAGCAGAGAGGACAAAAGAACAACATTACTGTGGATATTGTAATGTTGTCGGTGGCATATGCTGGCATAAGAAGCTGGCTGTCTCACTTCCAGATGGCGGGGTTGGTCCGCTTAGCCTTTTCAACGTGTTGTAGTTGGACTTTTCTCTTCACCTCCTTCCCCAAAAATAAGTCACTATCTCCTTCTCTCTCTCGCTCTCTCCCTCTTTCCCCCCTCTATCTCCCCTCTCTATCTCCCTCTCACTCTCCCTCTTTCCCTCCCTCTCTCCCTCTCTCCCTCTCCATCTCTTCCCCCTCCTTCCCCCTCCACTGCTCTCCCTCTCTCTCTCTCCCTCTTTCTCTGTCTATCTCTCTCTCACTCTCTCTCTCTCTCTCTCTCTCCTTCTCCCTCTCCATCTCTTCCCCCTCCACTGTTCTCCCTCTCTCTGTCTCTCCCTCTCTCTCTCTCTGTCTCTCTCTCTCTCTCTCTCTCTCTCTCTCTCTCTCTCTCTCTCTCTCTCTCTGTCTCTCTGTCTCTCCCTCTCTCTCTCTCTCCCTCTCCCTCTCTATCTCTCCCCCCTCCACTGCTCCCCCTACCCATTAGCATAAGGAACTTAATTAACACACAGTTGCCCTTCAGTGTTCTGCATTATTAATATTTACCATCACGGGAACAAGAGCACACTCACAACGGACAAAAAGCCTCGGATCGAGATTCCCCCCACTGCCTTCCATATTAACGCGTACAAACATAAGTGCGCTAAAATAAGACGTTTCTGCCTCAGTCTTACGTAACGCGTAATCACATCTCGGTAGCCTCTCGGTGCCTCCTCCACCGACGCGTCTCTCTGTGCTCCTTCTCCTCTCCTCCTCCCCTCTGCCATCTCCTCCTCTACTTCTTACTGTTCTCTGTGTTCTGCTCCTGCTGGCCAGCGCTACAGTGGACAGAAGATGCTGGTACATGTTGTGCCCAGTGGCATTATTCCAAGAAAACTGGAAAGTAATTGTATCATTCCATGTTTACTGGTGCACACATGCTGGCTTGGCCCTGAAAGCCAGGATGGAGTGTTCGAGAGCAACATGTCGTGCGAATCTACAATGTGGGTTTTTAGATTGACTGAGTTCTCCCACGTGATGTGTGAAACAGAACCATCATCTCCACTCCCACCTTCCCTGCACTCAAAGCCCTCAGCAATTAGCATCTCCGGCTCGTACGGGTCAAACGGGCGGCGCTCAAGGGGAGAAGGGTCAGGCGTGCCAATTGAGCTCCGCGAGGCTGGCGTTAAGTGCCTAGCTCGAGGCCAGGTTGACACTGCATAGGAATCAAACCAGCATCTTTCTAACTAGCTCAACCCCCTGCACTCACGCACATTGAAAAACAATTCTTAACATTGATCCATGAAAGCTAACACGCGCCGTGAGAGAAGATGAACATTCTCTCACAGATAGAACATTAAACGGTGCAGGAAAGTGTCGTGTAATGAAAGTGCAAGCCTGGTCTCCAAAATGGTTTCACCTTCACTGCTTCTTGCAGCCACCGAGGAGCGCGACATGCAGGTGATGAAATATGGAACAAAGTACATCAGCGTCTCCCTTTGATGTGGAATCAAAGGGCTGCTCTGCAACACAGACAGGTCTGCGTGAAGTCCTTCAACTGCTTCACACTGGACCGGCTCAGAGGGAGTGCCACACACACACACACACACACACACACACATACGCTCCCGCAGATAAACACACACGTACACACACACAGACACACACGCGCAGACACATGCACGCACGCATGCATACACACACACACATGCATG
The DNA here is from genome assembly GCA_036785325.1 of Urophycis tenuis. NCBI lineage: Eukaryota > Metazoa > Chordata > Actinopteri > Gadiformes > Phycidae > Urophycis > Urophycis tenuis. The sequence goes on along the minus strand of JAXIVH010000012.1, from coordinate 6,628,834 downwards.
CACGACGTGCACGCAGACACACACACACACACACATACACAGACGTACACACACACACATGCATGCACGTGCACACAGACACACACACACACTATTGCTGTGGATTTCAACTGACTTCTTCTGCTTCGGTAATTTTGCTTAATTTACATAGCAGATACCATTATCCGAGACCTTAGAGTTAGGGTCTGCCCCCTGAGGTTGGAGGATTTCAGTTATCTCAGCATTTCAATAAAGACGGAGGAGGAAAAAGAAGTGAATTGCCAATCCATCCACTTTGCACAGATGCGCGTTGAACTGACATTCCATTACATCTGAATCAGACTCCAGGGGGTTGTACTGACGTCATACTGTCCACTAGGGGGCGATGTCTGCATAAGACGAAAGTCCTGTTCCTGGTTACTTGGTTCTGTCTAGATTTAAATAGCAAAATACCAGATTGTGTGTGTGTGTGTGTGTGTGTGTGTGTGTGCGTGTGTGATGTGAGGAAATAATATTGTAACTGCCACAGATATAATCATTTAATTTAGATGACGATAGAAACTTTAGATAATGCTTCAGACCAAGTGTGATCGATGGCAGCATTCAGGTAGATAGAATGATACAAATATGATTTACATAGAATTGTATGATGAATATATTCAGCTAAGCTAAAACTAACACGATCCACAATATGCACACATACGGAGGAACAAAGCACTTCAAATTAAACAAGTTATGAACATATACATAATTATATATGTAAATGTGTTGTTTAATATTAAATAATGCTAATATGTTCCAAATCATTATTAAATATATTTTCAAACAATAACAAAACCGCTTTTAATTATTCTAATTTCATGATAAAAAAATAGCTGTGTTTATTTCATAATGCTACCTGTCAAACATTACATTTCATTCTACGTTTCATGACAGCATGACTGGTATTCTGACCGGACCCCCCTCAAAGATGGCGACTGAAGTTGCGTTCGGCAGCTTCTGATTGGCTAATTCCAGGCAAAATAAATATTTTACCATGTTTCTGTGACAGCTCATCACAAGTGGTTTGTGGTTTCCTCTCGATAGTAAACGGCTTGATGGTGAATGACAAACAGCATTTTGAAAATGTAACTATCCATGACATGATGGCGTATTTTGATAAGGCTGTCCCTGGAGCCAAAATGTTGATTCATGGCACGGAATAGATCTCCCACGTTCCTCAGCACTGCCAGGGATAATGCAGCCCCCGCATTCCTCTTGGATAGCCTCATGACCACAGGTCAATAGTATGGTCCACCCTCAAGAGTTATAGGTAAGCATTTCATCCCCATGACTCAATACTAACACTACAAAAAAATATTCACATACTCTTTGTAGTCCTGCTGTCAACAATAGATTAGATGTGGGCAAAACGTTTCTCTGCTGATTTTTTTTTTTTGGTCACACAAGGGAGTTCAGGGTTCAGGTTTGGGTCAGGGTCAGGGTAACGTATAGGGTTTGGGTGAAGGTTAGGGATAGGGTTAGGGTTACATGTAACCAGTTTGCTGTTTATAGTCAGTATGACAATATTACTATTAACATTGTCACCTTCCCCCCTGCCTTCCAGCGGAGGAGCCGTGAGGAGGAGTGAGGAGCCGTGAGGAGGAGTGAGGAGCAGTGAGGAGGAGTGAGGAGCCGTGAGGAGGAGTGAGGAGCAGTGAGGAGGAGTGAGGAGCCGTGAGGAGGAGTGAGGAGCAGTGAGGAGGAGTGAGGAGCAGTGGCGAGACGTGGACAAAGTGTTGCAGATCTTTTCTCGTCTTGATGCTGGGAGTCAGAGGGACTCCTCGACGCTGAGGTGGATCTTTTTTCACTTCATCTGCATCTCTTGCCACGCGTCCAACATCTTGTCAAGCTTCCCACGGAGGCATGGAGTCAACGTGTTGTCGATGTTGTCCGGGCCGCGATCCTGAGAAGATGGTAGTGAGAGTCGGATATCAGCTCAGCAGTTCACTCACCAGCCCCGTTATCAACCATACCAATCTGAATGAATGGCTGACACAGCAATTGTGCGAGGGGTTTACATGTTATGATATAAAAGATCATTTTAATTCATAAATACGTAGAATATTAATAGGTAAAGATTGAAGTGGTCATCTTGAACACGTTTCCATCTTTTGGTGACGTCTTTGGCAATAAGAGGTAATTCTTCTTCCCACAGATACAAATGGTGTCACCATCCACACCCAGTTACAAGTGGATTCATCTGTGAGCCGTGGTCTCAGTAACCATTGTATTAGCTTGTTGGTAATAGTGATCGATAGTGACCGAACAGAAATGAATATACATGTAAATATTTGAGATGACCACTTTATTCAAAAACTAAATCATAAATGTGTTGGTATGTTGGTATGTTTTGTGTTGATCTTGATCTTATTTTCTCTTTGGTTGTTTTTCTGTCATTTACATCTGCACAAGATGGTGGGAGCCTGCGGGCTTATTCATCCTGTGCTATATGGTCCTTCCAATTATCCCCTATGATGAACTGGGCTCTAACAAAACGGGCCTGTCAATCAGTCCCACCTGCATTCAAACCCAGATGCTGCAGGGCTGTGGTCCTTTGACCCTGGTCCATCTGCTTCCCTTCAGCAGAGGTCAACGCAAAGATAAAAGTATGTTATTACGTCACATGAAACCTAAGCTATGCGTTATCATTGCGTGGACTGGCCTGTGTATGGTCATTATGAATCTCAAAATGAACAAATAAAACATTTGAGGCAGGGACCCCAGTCCTAAGCATCATATTTTGACCTCCTCAGTTTGAGGAATGCAACTTCAATTGCTTTTACTCACTCACTCACTCACTCACTTTCTAACGCTTATCCGGGGTCGGGTCGCGGGGGCAACAGTTCGAGCAAGGAACCCCACACTTCCCTTTCCCGGGCCACATCAGCCAGCTCTGACTGGGGGATCCCGAGGCCAGTGTTCCCAGGCCAGTGTGGAAATATAATCTCTCCACCTCGTCCTGGGTCTTCCCCGTGGTCTCCTCCCAGCTGGTTGTGCCCGGAACACCTCCATAGGGAGGCGCCCGGGGGGCATCCTTATCAGATGCCCGAACCACCTCAACTGGCTCCTTTCCACGCAAAGGAGCAGCGGCTCTACTCCGAGTCTCTCCCGGATGACTGAGCTCCTCACCCTATCTCTAAGGGAGACGCCCGCCACCCTCCTGAGAAAACCCATTTCGGCCGCTTGTACCCGCTTGTAAATTGCTTTTACTCAAAACTAATTGCTGTCCCACTGTCAATCTTTGATGGTGATTAGCCTATGGATAGTTATATAACATTCACCTTCTTTGAAGTCAGTCATGCTTATGAAATGTACATCTAATATAAATACAGCAAATGACGCAGGAGCTGCTACATTATTGCTTGTTGCTCTGTGGTAGCAATAAAGGCTAATAAGTAAGTAATTGACTTCAGGAATCAGTAGGCTTGACAGAGGCTCCTCCTGACACATCATCTTTAAGTGCACTCGTGACCCTTGTAGTGTGACTGACGTGAGTGTCCAGCTCCGGGGAAGGTGTTCACCCTCACCCTCCAAGGGTGACGAGGGGTGAGGTCAAGTCAGCAGCCAGGGAGCGTGCGAGTGGGCATGTGCGTGCGCGTACGGAAGGGCAAAAGTGTCAAAACAAAAAACAAAACAAGTTTAGATTTTCATTGATACAAATCGCCTTAAAATGAGTTGTTGCGTCCGTAACGTTTCGAACGGCGTTGTATTTCAGTTCGACGTAAAACACGTCGAATATAGTAGTTTAAAATGTAGTTTCTCACGCCGCGTTTCCTATTATGGAGTGAACTCGGTGTTTTGGACTGCTGGTGAACGCGTCAAATGAGCTCCTCCTCCAATGAACCTCCTCAGCGATACCAGTCAGACCACAGCAGCCCGTTAGTGATGGTCAGTGCGGCTTCTCTTATAATCCCAGGCAAAATTGAAGTTATAGTAGTAGTAGTAGTTGTGTGTGTGTGTGTGTGTGTGTGTGTGTGTGTGTGTGTGTGTGTGTGTGTGTGTGTGTGTGCGTGTGGGCATGCGCGCGTGTGTGTATATACCTGTATTTGAGTGTGTGTGTATTTGTGTGTGTGTGCGTGTGTCTGTGCGCATACAATGGTGTGTGTGTGTGTGTGTGTGTGTGTGTCTGTGCGCATACAATGGTGTGTGTGTGTGTGTGTGTGTGTCTGTGCGCATACAATGGTGTGTGTGTGTGTGTGTGTGTGTGTGAGACTGACTCAACACTTACAAGAGCCGCATCAATTCCCACATGCTTCTCTTTGTGCGTCTTTGTGTGTGTGTGTGTGTGTGAGCAGGTAAACACGCGACATGACAGGGAACGACCCGAGCCTTTCCACTCATTACAGTCTCCTACAGCCTTGTCATTCATTCTGGTCCTCCAAAATGAATGACCCCAGAAGCCCTAATGCTAGAGTCAATATGTGGAGGCCTGCTGTGTTTTCCCTCTCTTCTTCCCCTCTCTGGTGCTTGTCCGCTGGCTGTCGGCCTGTTTTTCTGTCTGTCTTTGTTTTTATCCGTATGTATGTCTGCACGTACGTCTGTCTCCATGTCTCCCTGCCTTCCTGTCTACCTGTATGTACTGTATGTCTGGCTGGCTGGCTGTTTCTCCGTTTTTATGTCTGTCTATGGGTGTCTGCTTTTTAAAAAATTCCCAAATCCATCTGTCAATTCTCTCTCTCTCTCTCTCTCTCTCTCTCTCTCTCTCTCTCTCTCTCTCTCTCTCTCTCTCTCTCTCTCTCTCTCTCTCTCTCCCACTCTCTCCCTCTCACTCTCTCGCACGTCTGAAATGACTCATAAAACTTGTCAGTGACATCATCTCAGCCCGGCACCTTGACATGCTACCAGATGGACTAGACTGCGTTTCTGTGCGGTTCCGCTCCGTTCCACGGTGGATTGCTTTCGTTGGAGAGGAACCACGAGCCAGCAGAGGTTCCAGGGAATCTCTGGTGGTTGGGGACACCGCGAAGCTCTTGAAATCAATGAGAGAACCGACGAGGAGAGGAGGAGGAGGGGGAGGAGGAGGAGGAGGAGGAGGGGGGAGGAGGAGGGGGAGGAGGAGGGGGAGGGTGGGGGCTGTTGGCACCTTCCCAGGTGAGTGGCGGGCTGCGGGGGTGTGGGAGCGAGAGACACAGGGAGACAGAGAGACGGAGTGAGTGAGGGGCAGGACTATGGGCGGGGGGGGAGGGGGGGGGGAGTAGATGTGGGGTATGGGTGTGTGAGGGAGAGCGCGAGGCAGAGGGAGAGAGAAAGGGAGAGAACGGGAGACAGAGAGAAAGTATATAAGCACCCTTCTCTCACGTGCACTCCCATTTCTCCTGTGTACGTTGTCTTCTGGACGTGCCGGCTGTATTGTTGCGTGTGTGTGTGCAGCACAGTGAGAAACAAGAGGGGATAGACTGTGTGTGTGTGGTGTGTGTGCGCGTGCTCTACCTCCCCAAAGGAACCTCTACAGTGGGCGAGATGAACCTGCTGCTGGTGGTCACCCTGGTGGCGCTGACCGCCTGGTCTCTGGACCGCGCCGACGCCTCGGCCTACGACAAGATCGTCAGCCACAGCCGGATCCGTGCCCGCAAAGAGGGGTAAGGACGGGCGAGAGACACCGGACCACACAGAGAGGGAGAGAGAGAGAGAGAGAGAGGGAGAGGGGGAGAGCAAAAGGGAGAGTGAGTGGGGAAGAGAAGAATCCTGCTGAGGAGCCTCATTGGCAAAAAAAAGTTTAACAATTTAAGAGCTAATTCAACGGAACAGAAAGAAAATCATTATTCGAGAAAAAAAAGGGAAATATGCTGGTGAGGAGTTTGCATTTCCTGAGAGAGATTTATTGCTTGTTCGTGTTCATTTGAATTACAGGCCAGACAAGACACATTGATGAAAGCATTAGTTCATCCATCATGGGGAATGAAATGGGCTCCCTCAAGTTTCCTTAACTCATGCTCTAATGGGTGTCATTTGAGCTGAAGTTGATTTTCGAAGAAGTAATTAATTAAAACATCCCACTTAATCTCAATTATCCCATTTGCAATTATTCATATACTGTATGCCCTTTTAGTGTGTTCATATAATGATGGCTTATCAGGCAGAGCTTCAAAACCTTTTTCAATGGTTTTCAATATTGCTCTTATTAATCTTTCGAAACGCAGTTAATTAGAGCATCTTAAAAATGTAGCTGATCCAAAACTGTATGCGAATATGTAATGTAGGCCTTATATAAACCACTTTGAAGAGTTTTGTTTTATGACTCTTCCTGTAATAAACCACTTTATACATAAAAACATGATTTGCCCTTGGTGGAACTCCTCCTTAATACATTCTTTTTCTTTTCTCAATCACTGACGTCTCCCCAACCCCTCCCTTCCCCTCTGCCTCCCTCTCTCCCTCCGTCTCTTTCTCTCTCTCTCTCTCTCTCTCTCTCTCTCTCTCTCTCTCTCTCTCTCTCCCTCCCTCGCTCCTCTCCCTCCCTCGCTCCTCTCCCTCCCTCTCCCCCTCCATCTCCCTCTCCCCCTTTGTCTCCCTCTCTCCTCCCACCCCCCCTTCTGTCTCTCTCCCTCTCCCCCGCTCTGTCTCTCCCTCTCCCCTTACGTCTCTCCCTCTCTCTCCCTCTCCCCCTCCGTCTCTCTCCTCTCTCTCCCTCCTCTCCCTCTCCCCCTCCGTCTCTCTCCCTCTCTCTCCCTCTCCCCCTCTCACTCTCTCCCTGTCCCTCCCCCTCCCCCCCCTCTCTCCCCCAGGCCCAATGTGTGTGCACTCCAGCAGGTCATGGGGACAAAGAAGAAGTATTTCAGCACGTGCAGGAACTGGTACAAAGGTGCCATCTGTGGAAAGAAGGCGTAAGTCGCTTTGTGCTCGCCAGAAACGCCGCCGCCGCCGCCGCTGCTGCTGATGATGACGCTGATGATGATGATTGCTATCAAACCAAAGGACACACCTCTTTTTGTCATTAAGAACACGCAGGCTCCCTTTATATCCTTTATTGTATTTTGCGATGAATCCCCAAGAACCGCCTGCTTATCGTACCAAACGTGTGCACCATGCTGAACTCGCTGACCCCGCTGAACGTGAGCACAACCAAACGTTCCCAGTCCAAACCTCATGCCGTGTCTTCTGGCTCTCCAGACCTCCCAAGTGAAGGAAGTCATCCGTTGCCTTAAAACGAGTGCAGACCCTGAGGTGGGCATTTTAGGAAGGGTCCTCTCCACCTTCACGACGGTGACCAGTAACATCTAACTGGTGCGGAGAACAGGGATCGATGGAGGTCCCATTTTTAGCAGCAGTGGTTCACTGAGGCCATGGGGGCGATGTGTGTGAGATGACTCGAGGAGGGCCAGTAAACCAGAGAAAGATGTTTTCACCGAGGAATCCTAGGCAGGGCATTTTGTTGTTTTGCATGCGGCGATGACCTCATCATTTCCCATAAGGTCACATCCTCTCATGAGATTTAGCTCGACCTCATGCTTCCCTCCTCGCTTCCTTCATTCATAGAAGGATGGACACACACGCACACACACACACACACACACACACACACACACACACACACACACACACACACTGGGCTAATATCTGTTGATAATGTTCATTTGGCTTTGACAGTGGAGTCTGGACTCACATAGTCCAAGTCCAAATCATTCCCAGTGTGTTTGTGTGTTTGTGTGTTTGTGTGTGTGTGTGTGTGTGTGTGCGCGTGCGTGCGTGCATGCGTGTGTGTGCGCGTGCGTGCGTGTGTGTGCGCGTGCGTGCATGCGTGCGTGTGTGCGTGAATAAAACCGTCAAGAACCAACAGTTGTTGGCGCGGCCTGCGGGGCTGTTGCCAGGCGGCTGGAGAGAGTGCGCTGGTTGAAGCGTTTCACAGGTTGAGACGGGGCTGCACGGACAGCGGCTCCCGACGGGCCCGGGGGGGGGGGGGGGCGAGTCACAGGCCAGGTGGAGCCGGGCCGCTTAGAAGGCCCCCGCCCGGTGGGTTCACTTGGAGGGCCTCCGGTGGGTCTGTTTAGAGGGCCTCCGGTGGGTCCGATTAGGGGGCCTCCGGTGGGTCCGCTTGAAGGGCCTCCGGTGGGTCCGATTAGGGGGCCTCCGGTGGGTCCGATTAGGGGGCCTCCGGTGGGTCCGTTTAGAAGGCCTCCGGTGGGTCCGATTGGGGGGCCTCCGGTGGGTCCGCTTGAAGGGCCTCCGGTGGGTCTGCTTGGGGGGCCTCCGGTGGGTCCGCTTGAAGGACCTCCGGTGGGTCCGCCTGGGGGGCCTCCGGTGGGTCCGCTTGAAGGGCCTCCGGTGGGTCTGCTTGGGGGGCCTCCGGTGGGTCCGCTTGAAGGACCTCCGGTGGGTCTGCTTGGGGGGCCTCCGGTGGGTCCGCTTGAAGGGCCTCCGGTGGGTCCGCCTGGGGGGCCTCCGGTGGGTCCGTTTAGGGGGCCTCCGGTGGGTCCGCTTGAAGGGCCTCCGGTGGGTCCGCCTGGGGGACCTCCGGTGGGTCCGTTTAGAAGGCCTCCTGTGTGGCCGCTTAGAGGGCCTCCTGTGTGGCCGCTTAGAGGGCCTCCAGTGTGTCGGAGGAGTGTAAGGCCCGACTGGAGCTGCTCTCACAGAGGGCTGGCGAGTGTAGATTGGGATTGGGAAACACGGCGTGCTTTCTTTGGGGTTGTTGTTTTTTTGCCAGTGCGACCACGCCCCGAATCCTGCTGCACGCGCCAAGAGTCTTCACAGTGCTCGCTTTTCTTTTCTTTTCCTGATATTGATGGATGGATTTTGGTTTGAAGTATGTTAGCCGGTGAAAACGTGTTAAATTCATGTTTGTTTTGTTTTTGCAGTATTTACTAATCTTTAATTTGCTGGGTGATTCAGAAAGGGCTGATAAAAAAACCAGCACTCTGTATTCTGCCTCAGCAGGACAGCAACTTCCAGAGTATTCTACGCTCCTGCACACACACACACACACACACACACACACACACACACACACATCCACATGCATGTGCTTGCCCTCTCACACGCACACACACGCACACGCACACACAGCCACCCCCACGTTAGTCATGGTATAGCTATCAGGGCCTGTATTCCTGTCAGGATGTGCCTGGTTTCAATGTAGGAAAGTTATAGAAGCAGGGAGGATGGGAAGCGAAGGAAAAGACAGCTAATTGGAATGAGGGAGCGAGATAAAGGGAGCACCGGGGGAGAGAGATGGAGAGAGAGGGAGAGAGAGAGAGAGAGAGGGAGAGAGAGAGAGAGAGAGAGAGAGAGAGAGAGAGAGAGAGAGAGAGAGAGAGAGGGAGTGAGAGGGAGAGAGAGAGAGAATGAGAAAGAGAGAGAGCTGTAGAGCGAGACATAGAGGACCTTGGTAGGACAACTGCTCCAGAACCTCGTAAAGGAAGTTTTAAAGTGTGTTGCGTTTGCTCACAGGGGATGTCAACGCTTCTTCCATCACAATGGGTGTGACCCAACAACTCTCTCTCTCTCTCTCTCTCTCTCTCTCTCTCTCTCTCGTTAGTGCGTACTCTGGCAGTGAGGACATAGTTTGGCAGTGCCGGAGGAACCAGGACAGCTGTGGTGCTGTGGTTCTCTGTGGCCTGGCTGCTGTCGATGATGGATTGGGGCCATGGGGCTCGGGAGGTTAAGTCGGGAGGTTAAGTCCGGTCTCTGATAAAGAGTTCTTCGGCTACCGGTCCCAGGCACAGCGTTCGCAAAATGCCGGCTGACATGGGGTTTCCGGGGTTGCTGTTTTGTTCCCGTTGAGTGCGCGTCAGGAAATGAATGATTAAAGCCCCAAAACACAGGACAGATGCAGCAGTCATGTTTTCTGAATTTCCGCGTCCAAATGGACTTCAGACGCATCATTTGCGCTCCACATGACGTTGTCCTTTCAAGTAGAACCCGAGTCACATTACACGCTCTCTGTCGCTAATGCCCCCCGGGGGGTATGTACGGAGAACGCAGGTTTGACTCATTGGACGCGGTGTGTCACGGCTGGTTTAAAAAACAACAACAAAAAAAAAAAAAACATTGACGGGATGTGACGGTGGTGGAGCTGGCCTGGGCGCTCCGCTCTGCGCTGCTCAGCGGCCCCAGTGTGTTGTCTCCCCCCGGGGGGGAAGCTCAGGTGGCATCCATCAGCAGGACAGAGAAAAACACACACACACACACACACAAGTCGAGAGCGGTGACACACACGCCCCGCAACCGTGGAAAAGCTGAGGGGTGGTGAGGGGGCCGGCGCTGTGTGTTCACCAGAGGAGCTGCTCAGCGTCACTCGCGCCCGGGGACGGAGGCCCACGGGCCAGGAGGGAAATGACGTTTTGACAATAGAAATATACAAAGCAGGCGACCACAGACACACACACACACACACACACACACACACACACACACCGCTGACTGGCTGATTGATTACATAAGAGCGGAGCATTTAAGGATGCCAGATAACTCTGTGGTGTGCCCCCCCACCTCAGAGAGAGAGAGAGAGTGTGTGTGTGTGTGTGTGTGTGTGTGTCTGCATATTTTACTGTTTAAGTATATGTGTGGTCGTGTCTGTTTGTGTATGTGTGTTCTGTTTTTAACTTGTGTTTGTGTGCGTGCGTGTGTGAGAGTGCGCGCGCGCATGCCCATCTGGGCTGCACATTGGACTCGAGTCACCGAGGTGACACGGGCTGGAGTATCAGCGCTGCGCTGCTCCTCCGCGGGTCTGTGCGCCATTCATCACGGCTGTCAGAGAGCAGCTCCGGTCGGGGGAACCACGGCCCTAATGACGGCGCGCCGCCGCTCACGCACGCCCGCTGCGTATACGTGCACGCGCATACGTTCCAAACATTACGCCGACAGTAAAGTAGCGTTAGCGACAACCAACGGCGCTCGTTAAATAGGATCATGTTGCAGGACTTCCAAACAGCGGGACGATATTGGTGGAGTTCTCAGAATGTGTTTGTTTGAGGTCTGAGGATCAGTCCGCACCTTCGCCCGGCGTGCGCTAGATGTGTTTATAATAAGCTGACGTCAACTGGCCGTCGACTTTTTCCTATTACTCATTTTGGATGGTAACACTGGAGTTGAGATGTAAATCGCAAGTTCTACAATGATGGCAAACCGTCTAAAAATTAATTACAACCCCACCCAACCCCCCCAGGGTTGCCAATCGTAACCCGGATTATGCAGGACGTCCCGTATTTTGGGTGGTTTTGATTCGTCCCGTCCGGGACAGCTCCAGTCCCGTCGGCTTTGTCAAGTTGTCAACGGCCAGTAGCAGGCGACTGTAAACCAAAGATTCTAGAGCGGAGCTTTGCTGTAAACGCGCCGAAACTCACGCATCTTGCTATGGACACGCGTTTGTTGATGGTGCGTGTGTGTGGAGTGGCTGCCCACTGTTCAATACGCGTGTCAAAATGAGTGCTTGCGTTCGCGCGCACACACCTGGCACAAAGTGTCCTTCATTCAGGGGTTGAGGAAGTTGGCAACTCTAACCCGACGTTTCATGTGAAAACCCGCGCTGTAAGCCTATACCTCACATCAACGCAGCCTGCAGTCCGGATGAAAACGAGCCCCGGGAACAGAGTTTACAAAGCGACGGGTGCCCTCGGGCAATCTGCCGCACCTCCGTGTGTGTGTTAACGTGCGCGGTTCCTGGATCGACTCCTGGAACGCGCGGTACCTCTCAGACCTGGAGGCACACATTGGTTACAGCCTCATAGCTGGAACATCCCGCGCCACTAATACGAGCCTTATGCAAAGTTTTTAATGTTTTGTTCGGGGGGCTCCCACCTTGCATCATGTTTTGGTTTGTAACAGCAATCACAGGCTTTTCCTAATTTGTCATAAAGTTGGGAGTTGTGGAGCGCTGCTGGCAGGACCCCCGTCCTCCAGCCAGGGGGGGATTGTGTTTCACTGTGGCTCGTTTGTGTCGTCCAAACGCTGTAGCTCACCGTTGAGCGTGTTTCCTGAAGGTTTCAATCTTCAAATGAGTTTTCTGTGGCTGTTATGCGGTGATTCATTCCACTCAGGAGGACGGGTGCTGTCATCTGTAAAACAACTCTCTCTCTAAAAAAAAAAACACACAAAAAAAAGCCCCTGGAAAGACTTACAGGACCAGTCTGAGCAGGACGTGTTGTGAGGCCACTGACTGCTGCAAAAACACACGGGACTCAAACACACAAAGGGGAATTAGCAAACAACACACAGGTGTGAATCTGTGTGTGTGTGTGTGTGTGTGTGTGTGTGTGTGTGTGTGTTCGTGCGTGCGTGTGTGTGAGTGGACCGCTACAGGGCAGAGAGGCTAACAGACACTTAACAAACACACACCCTTCCACGTTTGCTTCTTCGGGGGGGGCTAACGCTGACGTCTCTCCCGCAGGATGGTCCTCTACGAGTGTTGCCCTGGTTACATGAAGCTGGACGGGATGAAAGGATGTCCTGCAGGTCAGTGGACCTGCGCTCTCTCGCACACGGCCTCTTTGTCTGACGCTAAACGGTAGGCTAGACGGCTCCCCCATTGAAGTGCACTTGGAATTCATTAATCAATTCCCCGTTGGCAGGTTCGCCCGCCATCTTTCCAATGTCCACGGTTTACGAGCTGCGTTAATGCATCCTGGCGCGGGTCCGACAGTCTGGCAGCCTCAAACACGTTGCAGACCTTTCATAAGTTTATATGTAAAATGGTAGCCGCAAAAGGCAGCTTAATGTTGGACTGTGTGCCAGTCGGGGGGTCATTAAGCCATATAGCGATTCATTAGCTCCTCTGCGTAACCACACACACATACATAAGCTGGCAGTCGCCCCCAACGTGCTCCGTGAAAAACCTCACCGCGGGATTTGTGTGTCAAAATGTGTCGTCTTCAGTGGCTCCCATCGACAACATGTACGGCACCCTGGGCCTGGTGAAGGCCACCAAGACCCAGGAGTACGCAGACGTCTCCAAGGTAGCCGAGGAGCTCATGGGCCAGGGCTCCTTCACCATGTTCGCGCCCAGCAACGACGCCTGGGAAGAGCTGGATCCGGTAAGGGGCGGAGAGAGGGTCGTTGAAGGAGACTCTTCAGGCCTTCAGGTCTTTTCATTCCAGGGGCTGCAGTTCTGCAGGCTCCCTTCGTAAACACGGTTTAGATGAGGTTCAGTAGGCGGGGTGCGGGTGTGTGCGTGCAGTAGCAGGTGTTGAAGCTAAAGAGGTCTACAAGTGGTGTTCGGGGTTTGGAGATGAAATCACCAGGAATGTTTATGACCGCACAGTTTGCCACAGTTGACTGATGAGGACAACAGAGCGGCTCTCATTGTCTGGGTGTGGGTCTCCTCCAGCTGGTGAAGTCGGCTCTGGTCAGCAACGTGAACATCGAGCTGTTCAACGCGCTCCACTACCACATGGTGAACCGCCGCCTCCTCACCAAGGACCTGAGGAACGACATGACGGTCACCTCCATGTACAACGACCTGGGCCTCTTCATCAACCACTACTCCAACGGGGTCAGTGTGGAGCCGGCTGTGGAGCTCATGCACCAGCTGTGTGTGTGTGTGTGTGTGTGTGTGTGTGTGCACACTGCACGAGTGTGTGTGTGTGTGTGTGTGTACACTGCACGTGTGTGTGTGTGTGTGTGTGTGTGTGTGTGCACACTGCACGAGTGTGTGTGTGTGTGTGTGTGTGTGTGTGTGTTTGCATGAATCGGATGCAATATATTTTATGATTTCTGACAAGTTTCTTATTTGTTTGTGTTTTCTTAAAGGGCTTCATTATGTGTGACACTGGGGCCTTGGACAGTGACATGGAGTTAGTGGATAAAGAAAATAATGTAGAATGGAATGAATGGATGAAGGATGGACCAATGGATGGCTGAATGGATGACAGAGGGCTGCATGAATGGAAGGATGGATGTATGTATTCATCTATAGGTGGATGAATAACAAGACAAACGGGTGGACGAATAGATAGACGGACGGACCATAGTCCCTCCTGAGGACTGAGACCTAACCCTCTCACTCTCTCTCTCTCTCTCCCTCTCTCTCTCTCTCTCTCTCTCTCTCTCTCACTGTCCCCCATCTCGACCTCCCTCGCCCTGCGCCTGAAGATCGTGACGGTGAACTGCGCCAGGATCCTGCACGGTAACCAGGTGGCCACCAACGGCGTGGTTCACGTGGTGGACCGCGTGGTCTCCTCGGTCAGCAGCAGCATCAAGGACACCCTGGAGTACGACGACGACCTGACCTCCTTCAACGTACGTACGACGCACGGCGCCGCTTCAGAGCGGATGTCTAACCGCTCTACTTATGGGTGGGATTTTTGGATCAGATGTCTCAGAAGCTGTTTCCTCTGGCGCGAGGGGTGGAGTTATTGAAACTCCTCTTGGTGCACATGGTGGCTTTTCCATATGTGTGTGTGTTGTTTTTGATAACCCGCGATGGAGCCTATTTGTTCCGATACTGATCAATTAGCGCATCGTTATCATGTTGTCCTTATTAACTTATCAAGCTGCGTCTTCCATGATTTCCTCTGTGGTAGTTAGCCGTGTCTTGTTTCCTCTGTGGTCGTTAGCCGTGTCTTGTTTCCTCTGTGGTCGTTAGCCGTGTCTTGTTTCCTCTGTGGTCGTTAGCCGTGTCTTGTTTCCTCTGTGGTTGTTCGCAGTGTCAGTTTCCTCTGTGGTAGTTAGCTGTGTTGGTTTCCTCTGTGGTAGTTAGCTGTGCCTTGTTCCCTCTGTGGTAGTTAGCGGTGTTGGTTTCCTCTGTGGCAGTTAGCCGTGTCTTGTTTCCTCTGTGGTACTTAGCTGTGCCTTGTTTCCTGTGTGGTACTTAGCCGTGTCTTCCCTTCGTCTCTCCAGAGCCTAGCGCTGGCGTCCGGGGTGATGGACAAACTGGGCCAGCCCGGACACTACACCCTGTTCGCCCCCACCAACCAGGCCTTTGAGAAGCTGGGCTCCGGTTACCTGGAGAGGATCATGGGCGACCAGAAGGTCATGTCAGGTACCGTGTAATCATAAAAAAGATTCCATTCTAATGTTCCCCACTTTTGACAGATGAATAATCCTTGAGACGTCTGTCTTATATTGTTATGCGCTATTAAAACTATAAAACAACATTATTAGATCATATTAAAACTATAAAACTACCTACACAACTGCCTGGAGTGCCTGAAGGCGTTAGGCAATAGGCTCATTTACTCATTAAGAGGGAGACGGGGAGGGAGGGAGGGGGAGAGGGGAGAGAGGGAGAGGGAGAGAGAGGCAGAGACCGAGACCGAGACCTACCACTGGGACAGTTTGTCTACTGTGGTATCAAACAGACCTTAAAACCCCAATAGCACACACTCACCCACTCTCTCTTTCTAAAGGGTAAAGGTCTTTCTCTCTCACACACACACACACACACACACACACACACACACACACACACACACACTGGTGAACACATCCCTATAAGGACACTTATCCTTCATGTCAGGGAAAGCAGCTGTGGTTTAACGTGGATCGTTAAACGCGGTGCCTTGTGTTGGTGTCGAGTTTTTTCAGGGTTTGACCTCACGGAGATTCTCAGACACATGACGGCCCCTGCGCCCACCAGCGGTGTCAGAACGTCGTCCAAAGTAAAGAGGGCCCGGAGTCCACGGCCCCATTACCGCGCAGCCACAGTGGTTTTGAAGTCGTCGTAATTCATACACACCAGTCTGGATCCGACCGCTTCCAGAAACCTGTGGGTTTGGAAGCGGCCCGCTCTTTCAATCAGAGGAACGGCTTCGCTTCCGCGGGCCAGAACCTCAGGCTCAGGCTGACAGTTGGACTCAATAAGAGGTGTAATCCCATATCTACATGCTGACACACAGCCCTGAATGAGAGGGAGGGAGGGAGGAAGGGAGGGAGAGAGGGAGGGAGGCAGGGAGAGACAGAGAGATGGCAAGAGAAAGCGAGATGGCGTGAGAGGGAGCGAGCGAGTGTGCGAACGAGACAGCCGGAGAGGAACAGGAGAAGAGCTTTGTTTGAGCGAGCCGTGCGTGGGGCCGAGCCAAGACTCGCGCTCCGGTGATGAACGACCTTGACGACGGAGGAGTAATCCACGGATTTATTCCCTTTCAAAACCAATCGGTGCTGACGATGACGTACCGTCCCTGTCCCCCCCCCCACCCCCAACCCCACCCCCCAGCCCTGGTTAACTACCACCTGCTGAACAGCGTGCAGTGCGGCGAGGCCATCATGATGGGCACGCTGTACGAGACGGCCGAGGGCAGCACCATCCAGATCGGCTGCGACGGCGACCTCCTGACGGTGAACGGCATCACCATGGTGCTGAAGAAGGACATCGTCACCACCAACGGAGTCATCCACCTCATCGACCAGGTGCTCGTACCCGACTCCGGTACGAGACCCCCCCACTCACTCACTCACTCACTCACTCACTCACCCACTCACTCCCTGACTCACTCACTCACTCACTCACTCACTCACTCACCCACTCACTCACTCACTCACTCACTGACTCACCCACTCACTCACTCACTCACCCACTCACTGACTCACCCACTCACGCACTCACTCATTCACTCACTCACTCACTCACTCACTCACCCACTCACTCACTCACTCACTCACTCACTCACTCACCCACTCACAATTGAGGGAGATAGTCCCCAGGACAGAAGGTGTTATTTCCCCTCTGTTCCCCTGGACAGCCAAAGAGGTGATGGAGCTGGTGGGGGACAACCAGGCCACCTTCAGCGACATGGTGGCTGAGCTGGGCCTGTCCGCCGCCCTGGGCCCGGAGACCGAGTACACACTGCTGGCACCGGTCAACACCGTCTTCACCGGTGGGTGGGACGCATGTCTGCCTGTCTGTCTGTCTGTCTGTCTGTCTGTCCAGCTGTCTCTGTTTACATGTCTGTCTGGCTTGATAGAAACAGATAATAAAGCAGATGGATAATACACACATACTGTACATTCAATCAAACGCAACAAAAAATCTAATTTATTGTTTTTTTTTAATGTTTTGACTACTCTGTGTGTCCAGCTATTGTTAGATTTCCATATGTTATATTGAATTGGAGTAACTTAAAATCAATCCCCCCATCTCTATTGTTACAACATGTTTACCCTGCTTTATTGTGTGTGTGTGTCACACAGAGGAGGTGATGAAGACGGACCAGAACATCCTGAAGGAGATCCTGGAGAACCACATCCTCAAGCTGAAGGTCACGCTGGGCGAGCTCTACAACGGACAGCAGCTGGAGACTCTGTTTGGAAACCTCCTGCGAGTCTTCATCTACCGCACGGTGAGCCCCTTCCTCTGCGTTCCCCTCAGCGTGTCCGTGTGTGTGTGTGTGTGTGTGTGTGTGTGTGTGTGTGTGCGCGCGTGTGTGTGTTTGCACATGTCTGCTCTTGCAGCGTTGAGACTGCCAATGCGAGTTAAACAAGAATCAAGAGTCAGTGGAAATAAGGAGTTCAGCGCGGGTGCCGCGTGTTTCCACATTTCGAGGCTGAGAGTCATTACTCGGCTTGTAATCAAGTGCAACACTAATCTCCACGAGGTCTCAAGTGGAAACAAGCACTGTAAACACGTGGCTAATGACTCCAGGTCCTACCAGGTATACACTTCGCCTCAGCCTGGGTGGTTTAATCAGCCGGCTATCAATCCACTTTTTGTACGCAGTCCGTGTAAACCCTGACACATAATGCGCCCTGTGAGCCCTGGAGAAATAACCCCCATTATTTGTCTGCCGTTCCCCTCGCCAGGCCGTGTGCATAGAGAACGCCTGCATGCTGCGCGGGGGCAAAGAGGGCAGCAATGGAGCACTGCACCTGATGCAGTCCCTGATCAGACCCGCCAAGAGGAGCATGTACGAGGTCCTGGTCGCCGACGGCCGCTTCGGGTAAACCCTCCGACCGTTGCGTTTGGGTTCTACTCCACTGCGGTGGGTTCATGTGGTTCTGTGGGGTGGCCCGGCGGCGCTGACGGCGCCGAGCTTCTGTGTCGTGGCAGGATGTTCCTGAGGCTGATGGAGAGCGCCGGCCTCACCCAGATGCTCCAGCAGGAGGGCGCCTACACCGTGTTCGCCCCCACCGACGACGCCTTCCAGGGCCTGACGAAGGACGACATCCAGCTGCTCACCAGTGAGAACCTCTGAGCCAGCAGCCCCTTGATTGTTCCAGAGGGACCGTACGCTGGTGATGGTGATGTTGATGATGATGGCGATGCGTGTGGTCCTCGGCAGGCGACGTGAACGCTCTGAGGACCATCCTGCTGTACCACTTCAGCAACGGGGTGTTCATCAACGGCGGCTTGGAGGGCGGCGTCACCAACCTGCTGAAAACCATCCAGGGGCAAAACCTCCAAGTGCTGTCGGTGCGTACTGAGGAAGTCTGAGGAAGCCGACCTGAGGGATGGGAGAGCCAGGGCCACTCTGGAGTCTTTGAAACAGTAGATGGTCCAGATTCACAGGATCTGGAAGTCTGCTACCTCCGAGGCTCTGTGTTATCGGGCTACAGCCAGAAGGAGCCGGCCTGGAGTTCCATGATAGTACTTATGGAGATATGATTATTATCATGAGGATGACAATGATGCTGCTTAGTCACCACCGTCTTTATCGTCTCGCTCTGCGTCGCTTGATTGTCACGCTTTATCGTTTCAAGTCTTCATTCTTTTAAATATTGCCTCAATGCTAAATGGTCTCTCTCCTTCTCTCTCTGTCCCTCTCTCTCTCTCTCTCTCTGTCTCTCTCTCTCTATATCCCTCTCTCTCTCTCTCTCTCTCTCTCTCTCTCTCTCTCTCTCTCTCTCTCTCTCTCTCTCTCTCTCTCTGTCCTGCCCTCTCTCTCTCCTGCCCTCTCTCTCTCTCTCCTGCCCTCTGTCCTGTAATCAGATTGTCAGACAATGTCTCTTGTTTCAGGAATTCAGAACTTCCTTTGTACAGACAAGAAGACTGGGGGCTGAATCTGCATTAGGATCTGGACAGGAAACGGGGGATTTAGGTGTCTGTGGGGGAGGCGGGGGAGGAGGGGGGGAGGGGGGTTGATGAAGATATCATCCATCAGGCTGAGCTTGTTAAAGCTGGACGTGGGTGAGACACGGTGTACTTTAAATTAGTGGGTGGAAGTCGTGTGACACGGACGTCGGGGAGTGGGAGGAAGAAGGGGGGAGGGCGGGGGAGGTTCCCTCACCCTCTGACCTCGTCTGCCATCAGTGACGCCGTCGTGCGTAATTACAGGAAATTAAACACCATGGGTGTTTAATATCAAGCCCCCCCCCCCCTCTTTACGAGTGTACCATCTGTGCCACCTACTCACAGACTGTGGAACCATGTTTAAACACTTAGAGGCGTAATGCCGTGGTTCCTCTCTGAGAGCCGTTGTAATGATTAGCTTCACCCCCTCTCCCCCAGATCTGTTAACATTGGCGTGAAGTACGCCAAGCCAATTGTTAACACATTTCACAGACACCCCCAAGTCCCATTGGCTCTTCCGGACTCCCGTGTCTTGATGTGCAGAGCTCTGTGGTGTCGTCCCCAGGTTAACAACTCCATCCACGTCAACTCGGTGGACGTGCCAGACGTCGACCTGATGGCCACCAACGGAGTGGTCCATGTGGTGAAGAACATCCTTTATCCTGCCAGTAAGTGCCGCCGACCCTGGTGGCCCTGAAGGCGCCTTGTGCAGGCTGGCGTCCAGGTGTCTGCACTGCTGAACTCTTAACTCGTCTCAATGAATCACCTCTCACTCTCCAGACCTTCCGGTGGGCCGTGAAGATCTCCGCATAATCCTGGAGAAGCTTATTAAGTACATCCAGATCAAGGTAGAGTGGACACAATGTCATTGGACGTCATGGTGGATGACGTTGCTGTCGGCTATTCTGAGTTTTTCTTCTCCTGGTTGGTTCTTTAGTTTGTGTCTGGATATTCTTACGTCGAGATCCCACTGACCTTCATCAGTAAGTCTCCCACCACGTTCCCTTTTTCAGCGTTGACCTCATTTGGTTTTTGTACCATCAAAGAACATGCCTTTCTTTTTCAGAGAGGACCATCACCACCACCACCCACTATGTGGAAACAGGTGAAGCCTGATGACATTCCACCTACCGTTGCTCGGCCTTATTGCATATCTCCCGATGTACATCGTCATTCATGGCCAGCCTCACATCACTACCTGGCCGGCTAATCTGTGTAATCCTTCCTCCATACAAAGCCCTCCTTTATGTCCTTTTTAATAAGGGAAGTACGGCGCAGGGAAAGCTTACGTGAAGCTAACTCCTCAAGGGCAGTGCTAGGGTCGCTCCTCTTTGTTCCTCCTGATGATCTGCTTTCCCTGCTCCCTCAGTCGGCTTGGGTGTCTCACCCATAGCCGCAATCAGGTCCTTCTGGCATGAGGTCATTAGGCTGTTAAAGGATTGGCCGGAGACCCATCCATACTCCTGGACACCATTTGTTCTGTTTGGGCCGCATCCAGGCCTGGCCCTGGTCCAGACAGTGGGGAGCAGGCCTTGATGGATTGGAGGTCCTCAGGAAGGGGTTGTCCCATTTGTTTGGGAGTGGAGGACAATTTCAGACTCGCTCAGTTAAATGTGAAGTTAAAACCGAGTTTGATTTATGAACACACAAGTGTACGAAGCCTAAGCTACTTTGGGAAAAGAGTTTCTGGAAAAGCTCCGGGGATGCAGGCGGTGGTGTCTTGGAGAGATTACCAGACAGGGGTCAATCTGTGCAGGACCGAGGCCAGAAATTGGAAGCTCTCTGATACAGACCCAACTGTCGGCCCTCGTCCCCTTAAACGCTGCCTATAAATACCCCCACACAGTGAATCACTCCTCTGAACAGATGCTACGTAGACCGAGGGAATTGGTGACATTGACGTCCAGATGCAAAATGGCTCGCATTTGCGAAAGGAAACGGGGGAAAAAAAACACTATTGCGCAGTATTCTTGCAGAATAGGAAAAGCTTGACTCAGACGGGCAGAATTAGTTTAGCTGTTATTGAACAGCAAACAGCGCAGCATTTTGTATTTGTTTCCGCCGCCAGCCTTGTGTTTAGAACTGAGATCTCTGAGAGCCAAGAGGGCCAGTCGGTGATTTGTGACCTCAAACACATGGTCTGCTCAAATGGCATCCTTTCATCCTTTTTAATTAGTTAGCAGTCTAAGTTAACAGTTAGACTTTTGTTTATATGCTGTTGTTTGTGTGACGTGATGAGCGAGCCGTGGAATGTGGAAACACATTTCCCCCATGGAGGAAAATGGTCTCTCATGACTAGCGATGTAAGCAGGCCATGATGACCAGTCGAGCGGACTCCTTTATAAGCAGACATGTTTCACTGACATTGGTGACGTCCTCATAACCCTCACACCTCTGCGCAGGGCCTGAACTGACAAAACGGACCCGCGTGATCGTGGGGGAGCCCACAGTCAGCCACGTGACCATCACCGGGGACCAGTCCCTCAACACGCTCACCGGCGTGGATGAGGCGGACCCTTCGGTCACCAAGGTAACCAGAGTCATCGGCGTGCACGAGGTGGACCCTTCGGTCACCAAGGTAACCAGAGTCATCGGCGTGGACCCCTCGGTCACCAAGGTAACGAGGGTCATCGGCGGGGAGCCTTCGGTCACCAAGGTAACGAGGGTCATCGGCGTGGACCCCTCGGTCACCAAGGTAACGAGGGTCATCAGCGGGGAGCCTTCCATCACCACGATGACGCATGTCATCGAGTCGGAGCCCACGGTCACCAAAGTGGTGGTCCAGGGAGAGCCCGTCATCACCCAGGTAACCAGAAGGATCGAGGGAGAGCCCACCGTCACCAAGTTACGAAGAGTCATTGAGGGCGAGCCAACCCTCACCAAGTTTACGAGAGTCATCGAAAGTAAGTTATTTTATTGACTATAAAAGAATTATGTTCTTTATTTTTTTTATTTGATATTGCCATGGAGTGCATCAGGAGACATGTTGAGGAGAGGGTTTCTTTCTGCCCAACAGCACATAGCGGTGACATGGACGGAGAGATGAAGAAGATTCTGGATGAAGGTCAGTCTGTTTGGACATAATTGGACACGGTAACAGCATGCGTGTCCACAGTCGCCCCCTTTGTGAATGCTTCTGCGTACCAGCAACACATGAATGGTCCAAAGTCACCATTCATGAATTAGCTTCCATCAAGTAACCATCAGACAAATCTGTGGCATGGTGTGAACCATTTGAACTACAACGCGTACGGTGATATGGGTTTAGCAACGGCGCTCTGTAGAGCTGTGGGCTTGAAATGGGTGATCCACTGGATTTGAAGTGCACAACACTACAAGGTTCAGGCCTCACGCTGGGTTAAGATGAGCAACGTTTCTCTGTCCACGCTGATCCCGGTGGCAAAGTGTTTCCATTGTGACTGTGACTCCTACCTTGGCACTGTGATGTTCCCTCCCTGTCCTCAAACCCAACACGTTGCATTTGTCTGATCCCTGGTTCCTCGTAGAGGTGTCCAGGTTAAAGATGTACCAGGAGGAGCAGCTCAAGAAAGCCATAGAGGGAGGTTAGTCGACTCAAAACGATTGACTGGCATGACCCCGTGGGCTCCGCTCGGCCTCCTCTTCGGTCCTCCGACACCTTCGTCGCGTTGGTCTCACGCCTGTTCCCCGCTCGTCTCCCAAAATCCACGTCAAACGTCACGACACGTTCGAAAGATTTCAGAAGAACTGGGTATACGTCTGACGGGGGGGGCGAGCGTGACACCGTCGAAACAGCCGCAAAATGAGGTTACGGTACAGCTGTGGCCACCGGCACGGCCCCCGTGGTGTCATCGGTTGCATGGAGGTTGGTGTCAGGGGGGTCTCTGGCTCTCTCTCTCTCTCTGTCTGTCTGTCTCTCTCTCTCTCTCTGTCTGTCTGTCTCTCTCTCTCTCTGTCTGCCTGTCTCTCTCTCTCTCTCTGTCTGTCTGTCTCTCTCTCTCTCTGTCTGTCTGTCTCTCTCTCTCTCTCTCTCTCTCTCTCTCTCTCCCTCCCCGTTCCCCGCTCACGGCGTCCAGATGGTGGCTTTACACGCCAGCGGAGCTGCAGAACGCTGCCGCGGTCAACCAGTGGGTAGTTTATAGCTGCGGAACACAGTGAGGTTAATTTATGAGGATTCCACGACCATTACATCGGGGGGGGGGGAGTGGGAGCCGACTGCTGCAGCAGCTGGGGAGGCCAGGCTGCTTCACGCGGTGGACTCTGTGCCGCGGAGCGATGCGTACTGTCGGGACATCCTGGCCCGCCTCCGACCCCCACACCACCACCACCACCACATCATCTCGCTGTGGTTCATGGTGTTTATGTGAGCCGCGGCGCTGCCAGAAGTCATGTGTTACGTCTTTAGCGGTGCGTTAGTGTTGCCAATCGGGTTCAGTTTCAGGATGTTCCTCAATGGTGCACCCATGGTGATCTGTCTGACCATCTGTCATTCTGTCTGTCTCTTGTCGCTTAACAACAGAGGCATGAAAAGCAGTGTGTGTCTGTGTCTGTCTGTGTCTCTGTGTGTGTGTGTGTGTGTTTGTGCGTCAGTCTAAGAAATACACAACCTCCTAACTGTACTTCCTGTTAGGAGTTGAACGCATGTGAGAAGTGAATACAGCATGTCCTCCAATAGCCTTTCTTATGAGGCTATCAAGAGAGGTCGGGATCTTGAGATAAATTTTAGCCTACCCGCTTAACTTATTTCACTGTAACCTGTGGACTGGAATTTGCCTTTTAATGTTTGATTTTCCTTGATGTGCTGTGCATGCAATCGCCTCACGCATGTGTGCACCTGTGCGTGAGTATGTGTGTTGTTGAGAACGTCTGTGTGTCTGTGTGTGTGTCAGGGACAGATACAGAGTATGTGTGCATGTGCGTGCGTGCATGTGCGTGCGTGCGTGTGTGTGCCCAGTGGCCTGGGTGTCTGGGCAGTGTTGGTGGCGGTTGGCGGAGGAGGAGGACGGTGGCTACTTCAGGTGCACGCACCTGCTAGTCTGTCTGTCTGTCTGTCAGTCAGTCCGTGTGTTGCCAAGTCTGTAAATGACTACCAACGCCCTTCTCCGCCTCCGCTGTCAAGGTGAAGCCGGCGCCCAGCGACCCAGCGAGCCTGAGATCATTGAGGGTAGGGACCCTGTCCTCCTCTGTCCTCCTCTGTCCTCCTCTGTCCAACTCCTCCAGATGGTCCTCCCCTGGAGCGAGAGCTCTTAAGCATCCTCACCCCCCCCCCCCCCCCAAAAAAAAAAAAATAGAGAATGCATTTTTATCTTGGGGGTGGGTTTTTTTTGGATTTGTGTGAAAGTTGTGCCGTTTTCGTGCGTGTGATTGTCTCATGTGCCCCCCCCCCCTCGTAGGTCCAGATTTTTCAAAAATCACAACCATCCACGGAGACCCCAGTCTGATTGAGGTCGAGTCGGAGAGAATCTCCAAGATAATCAGAGGTCAGCTCTCACTGACACGTGTTCCCCTGTTCACCTCAGTCACGCGCTTTGATCGGTGTAACACAGTTTGTTGTTGTGAATAATGACGTGTGGCCCTGCGTGGCGTGTTCTGTACGCAGATGGGGGTCGGCCCGCCTCTGCCAGGAGACCTCCAGGTAAGAGTCTGGTGCCGTTGTGTCTGACGGGAGGGTCTGCAGAGGGAGAGTCGGACTGGAGGGCTTGTTTCTTTGGTGTTGGTTTGTCTTTTTTGTGCCACGCGACTCATCCATCGTCTGTATAGATAATCGATTTGTACTCGTTTCCGTCATAGCGGGTGTGAGGAGAAGGCAGATGAAGACCCGCCGTCACATCAGGCCACGGCAGTGAGCGAGGCACAGCGCGGATCCAAGCCCACAACCCCAGATTCGGTGAGAGATACGGAACGAGTCCCCCACCCCCCTGCCTCCCCACCCCCCACACCCCCACACCCCCGGTGGTCCTGGAACGGCGCAGAGAGACTGGCCGGTTGAGGACGGACAGGAGAGGGGCGACCAGGTCAAGGCCCCCTGTTGTTGCTCAGACCCCCTAAGTGGATGACTTGGATGATTTTGGTTCGGAGGGCGATCGACCACGATGTTTTATACCGCAATGCTATAAGAAGCGAGTGCTCTGTGTCAGTAATGTAAGTATGCAAGGAAAACGTTTACCGCGGCGCGAAGGGTGAAGGGAGTGTCGGATGTGGCCGACCCCATATGAGAGGACTTTGTCGATGTAGTTATATTTTGTTACTTTGTACACGGATGGCGTGAGCTGTTTTTTTTTTTTGTTTTCATATTGGTGCTGGCATTTTATACGAGTGATGCATGACAAATGATGAAAATAATTCACATTAACTCCTTACTTTCCTTTTCATTTGGATCCACTTGGTGACTCACATGTTTGGTGGTGTTCAATGAATGCTTGGTTTTCTGTATGTCCACGTGATACACTACAAATCTCTGGTATTTTTTTACTGTATGCTCTGAGTGACTAAGAAAGACCAAAATAAAAAAACATGTTTTCTTTGGAATGTGGTTTTCCTTTTGCTTGCTTTAAACCGGATGTGTGTGTGTGTGTGTGTGTGTGTGTGTGTGTGTGTGTGTGTGTGTGTGTGTGTGTGTGTGTGTGTGTGTGTGCGTGTGTGTTTCGTTGGCGTCTCACGTCAAGCGACTCCTGGCTGCATTGATTTAGCGTGAAACTCATTTAAACTATGGGTCAATCAAACTAGTAACTCGTTATCTCATACTACATCATAATTGGTTGTCGTGTCCTCTGCCCGCGTTAAAACAAATCCATATGTATGACATCTGGATCAGCTGTAGTCATTCAAAATAATATCATATGGTATTGACCAGACTGTAAAAATAATCTTACAAATTTGCATGCAAGTCTGGCAAGTCTAACGGCTTGCCATACGGGGATGTAGAAATGGTGTCATTTGTTAGTGTAGACCTGTTGAAACATTGGTGAAATGGGCCAGACTGGGGATCACTCTGCAAGGGTCAGGTAATGTTCTGTCAACAGGACAGACAGAAAGCAGAGCACATGCGGTTTGTGTCACTGAAAGGACTCACGGTGGTCAGTGTGTGTGTGTGTGTTTACGTGTGTGTGTGTTTATGTGTGTGTGTGTGTGTGTGGGGTGTGTGTGTGTGGATGTGGTCGATCGGGTGTTACTCACAGAATTTAGTTTTGAATTGTCTGGTTTACCAAAGTTGAAAACACACCATAGTAAAGCGTGTACTGCCCACGCGTGTAGGCCTACAACAACTACATTAACCGCGATAAGTGTATGCAAAATTTACATACGTCCCCCTTTGCTCATTTCAGAAATGCTAACATCAGATATTCCGTTGACACATGGACCGCCAGACAACAGATGCCAGATAATCTTGTCATCCTAATTATTGTCACAAGTTTGAGTGTCGTGAGTGTCACAAGCAGCAAACAGTAAAATGTAAATTTTCCTCCGCGCTTGTTTTATCGGTATGAGCATCACATCACGTTGTAATGGTAGTTTTATTGTAAACCCGAGCCAAAAACGAACGTGTATTCGTCCCAGTCGCCCTCCAAACGGGGTGGACGTGAGGTGAGCCGGATAACAAAAATAACTGGAGGCGGGTGAGAGTGTAGAACGGTTGACTGGAGGCTTGTGACACGGGGGGGGGGGGGGGGTTGTTTTGCGCTGCAGCGGGTTTACGCAACAAGCGGGGATGCGGGAGGATCGGAGCCCAGCTGGCTGGGAAACTCGGACTTGAGCGAAACTTGGAGCTACCTCATCTGGCTCTGGACCGGTCAGACGTCCTCTTCTGCTCCAGAGGCTTCAGCGCAGGACTCTCCATGGTTGTCCACATTTGCGGTGTCAAGAGAAAAGGTCTATTGTCCTGGTGTCTGCGTGAGGCGGGGGGGGGGGGGGGTTATAATAAAAACCTGTTGGATGGATCTCGGCTGAAACACGAGAAGCCCGGTCATTACGTTGATTTCTGCAGGCAACCTGGTTCTGCCAAGTAGGCCTATGACATTTTCCGAGGAATACGCGAGCTTCTGCAAACGCCTTCACTTGGTGTGCTTTAAAAGGATGATGGGATTAACCATGAAAGATATCGGTGATTTTAGATAAAAAATATATTCCACTTTCCAATCTTTCCATATCCCATATATCCCTTATTCCAATTTGATGCTTTTAAATAGTGTGCTGCTTTCGTTATTTATGACCAAATATCATAATTATCTGAATGCTAACACGTCAATATTAACATCTAAGTGTTTCAGTTATTTACATTTTGTACTTACAGCAAAGTAAACATTAATAAGCATTGAGTAAATAAATGTCTTGAAACCATGCCTGCTACTTGCAGCCATGCTTTAGTGTACATGTGCTGACAGTAATAATTCCTGCGATGTTTTCCCGCGGACGAGACTTCTCTTAGCATTACTTGACCCGAGCTCAGAAACAATTACCAGACTAAACTCCTCGCCAAGCTTAAAAACCACAACCTTCGCCCACCACAGCCCAAGACGTCCTGGAGCCGAACGCGTATTCAAACACTGAATTGTTTTGAGTTCATTGTCAATTTTGCTTCTTCCAAAACATACAAGAATTCTGTTTATATGTTTGGAACAGAGCCGGCAGGGAGAAGCAGCTCACGGGGTGTGCCGGGCTCGATGTTGGGGAGCTGGGTTCTTTTCTCAACCCTTTTTCACGATGCCGGCTGCAGATGAGGACAGAAGTAAGTCCCACATCCCATCACTCGGCTCTCACATCATTCTCGAAATGTATGCTGTATTGCGTGTTGATGAAACACGTTAATAGGCGACATTCTGTTTGTTACTCTTGACTCGGAGTTTGTTTCTTTAGGCGTTCGTGCGCTCAGGCGCCCGTTGTGCGTGATGAGTCTCGCGTGTGCTCGTCGCGCTCGGACGCATCGCAACACTTGCACGCAGCCGTGTCGCTGTAGGGCTGTAGGTGGCTGCAGCCCGCGGTTCCCCCTGCAGAGAAGAACCCAATTGATTACATCTGTAGGGGGGGGGGGCGTCGTGGAGAAAATGATGTCATCATTTAGAAACACAAGCCAAAGAAGACACAATGAAGGAGAGTGTGTGTGTGTGTGTGTGTGTGCGTGTGTGACTGTATGTGTGTGTGTGACTGTATGTGTGTGTGTGTGTGTGTGTGTCGTGTGTGTGTGTGTGTGTGTGACTGTATGTGTGTGTGTGTGTGTGTGTGTGTGTGTGTGTGTCGTATGTGCGTGCGTGTGTGTGTGTGTGTGTGTGTGTGTGTGTTTTGCGGCCTGACCTCTGAACAGGACAGTGATGGATCAAACGGAGTTACAGTATTGTATAGACTTTCCGCAGTGCGTGTGGGATGTACCACAAAGTTGTCTCAGCTTTTCTATTTTCGGTGTTTCAGTTTGCTCTATCGGCTGCAACAATGAGCTTGGATCTTCTGTACCCAGAAATTCAAATGACCAGAGGCCAGAGATGTTGTGTACCAGCAATGGTTCACCTTCTTCTGACAAATGTGCTCAATTGTAAGTCGCTTTGTGCAAAAGCGTCAAAGCGCCAAATATCCTAAATGTAAATCCATCCATCCATCCATCCATTATCGTGACCGCTTATCCTCTACGAGGGTTGCGGGGGGGCTGGAGCCAATCCCAGCTGCAACGGGCGAGAGGCGGGGTACACCCTGGACAGGTCGCCAGCCTATCACAGGGCTAACATACATAGACAAACAACCATTCACACTCACATACACACCTATGGTCAATTTAGAGACACCAATTAACCTAATCCCCAACCTGCATGTTTTTGGTCTGTGGGAGGAAGCCGGAGTACCCGGAGAGAACCCACGCAAGCACGGGGAGAACATGCAAACTCGACACAGAAAGGTCCCGGGTCCCAGTTGGATTCGAACCCAGAACCCTCTTGCTGTGAGACGACAGTGCTAACCACTGCACCACCGTGCCGCCCTCTAAATGTAAATGAAAATGTTAATTACAATGGGTTTGAAGCAAGCTTAAATCGAAGGGTAAGTGAGTGAATATGAAATCCCTTCCACTAACATATCAAGTGGTTAACCATTGACGGTCACGGCCTGAAAGGTTCCCATTGTGAGCCGCCCGGCCAGCGGGCCGTGTCTTCTTAATGTGTAAGCGATCTGAAGCTAATTGGACGTCGTTGTTTGTTTCGTTTTGTCAATGATAAACTCTCTGATTCAAATCAGTGTATGGGGAGTCGTGATGTGTTCAGAATGCTCCACTGTCCTTCGTCATGTCATTTGCCGAAGCATAGGCTCTGACATCCAAACCTTGACTGCTCTCTTAACACAGAACACGCACCGTGACATCACCACCACTGTCATGACGTCATGTGATTACTTCAGGGGTTTTTTTTTTCTGTTACTTTCCAGAGGAGCAGGAGGAGAGTTGGGTAAAAAAGAAAAGAAAAATGTGCATTCACCAAAGGGATGCAGTCAAGGACACAAAGCCAAGAATTTGTCTGTCTTAGGGGCCACAATTGAGGAGAATTCTGCTGAGGCAGAAGTCTCCAGCACCTGTTTAAACCGCATAGCCAAAGGGAGACTTCTTCTCACAGAGGGCCGGAGTGTTAGACTGTGTCGGGACTTGTCCGCGTTTATATTCAGCGCTGCAAACAAGGCTGTCTAAACTCTATGCTCTTTCTTCTCTGAAATATGGTTCAAAGCATTTTCTTTCATATGAGATAAGATCATCTGTGCTCTATTAATCCCAGATGGGATATTTGAAGGCTGACAGATGACAAAATTGATAGGAACATCTTTGGAATTTGCCATGATGCCGTATTTGAAGCCATTGTTTAATTGTAATTAAATGATGACATACATGAGCTGACCTTTTTCTCAGCTACAGGAAGCTTGGGTCTTCCATTTTGTGCCACGCCTTAAGATAAGATAAGATATTCCTTTATTAATCCCCCTTAGGAGAAATTCACAGTGACCAGCAGTACAGGGGATAGATGTGCAGTATGACTAAAGTCAAACAATAAACAATAAATTAAATTAAATACGAGCTCTTAAGTCAGGTCGGTGAGGAGTGAGAACCTATATGCATACGTGGTAAGCGTCCTTGATTGCTGTTTATAGTGCAAAATGCAAAATAGATAGATAGTGCAAATATGCGGAAAGTGCAAGGTGCAAGATGTGCAAATTTTTACAGGTATTCCAGGTACAACATATGAATAGACCTAGAATAACAACTTCTAGGAGACAGTCCAAGGTGTGTGGTGTGCAGTGGCGGTTCTATATTGAATTATGCCCCGGGCGAGATTCCCTCCGAGCGCCGCCCCTCCCCCCCCCCCCCCCCCCCCCCCGAAAAAAAAACGGGGGGAAAAAAACAATACTTTTTTTTTGGGGGGGGGGGGGGGGGGCACAAACAGAAAGAAAAAGAGGAATATTTTTTGTCCGTTCAATTTCTGGAGACCCAGAGGTGAACTGTCCCCCGCGCACCCCTCCCCTTTCTCCTTCTCACACACAGACACAGCTTTCTGAAGCAGGGGTGTGATTTGGGAGACCGCCCCGACCAGAGTTGAACTGTCGTCGCAGTCCTGTGTCCCCCCCCCCCCCTCGCAGCTACAGGGGGCGACAATTTGCCAATTCCCCACATAGACATGACATGATAGATAGATTATAGAGAAGCGCTTTGCGGCGCAGATGATTTTTTTTTTTTTTTTGACGATCTCGTGCCGCCCCCCCCCCCCCCCCCCCCAAAGTGCCGCCCCGGGCGGCTGCCCGGTCTGCCCGTGCCTAAAACCGCCACTGGTGGTGTGGTGTATGTGAATGTGAAGTTCAGTCCATATGTGTGGTGGTGTTGGAGCTTCCTGAGCCTGATGGTTGGTGGGATGAAGGAGCGCCCAAGCACTATGAGGCACTTGGCTGAGTGAGCATGTGGCTGAACGTGTTCCTGAGTTGCTTCAGTTCGGCATAGAGAGGGTGAAAGGGTAGTTCCGGGTCGCCAGCAGCTTTCCCCTCGTCCTCCTCACTGTCGCCGCCTCCACACAGTCCAACTTCATCCCCACTGCAGAGCTCGCCTTCCTCCCCGGCTTGTACAGCTTACTGGCACCACCGCTCCCAATGCTTCCTCCCCAGCACACGGCAGTGAAGAAGGTGACACTGGCCACCGCAGACTGGTAGACCATCCGTAGCAGCCTGCTGCACACAATGAAAGATGACAGATGGACAGTGGTTATCAATGAGATGAACAGACCTAAGATGAAAATGGCTAGAAAACAGTCTGGGGTGTGTGGTGTGGTATACAAATCCATTATCTGGTGGTGCTGGCGCTTCCGAGACGTTGGGAGCGGGTGGTTGAGGTATTGTAGAGCCTGATAGCTGATGGGATGAAAGAGCCCCCCAAGCGCTTTGAAGCACGTGGCTGAGTGAGCCTATGGCTGAACGTGCTCCTGAGTTGCCTCAGCTCGGCATAGAGGGGGTGAGAGGGGTTGTCCAGGATCGCCTGCAGCTTATTGCAGCTGTATTTTTGTGCCTTGTTGGAGTGTTTGTTGAGGGACAGAGATCCAGCTGTGAAATTATAGTAGCTGACTGAGCAGTTTTATATTATGACTAAACTGTATTTGTATATTCTACCACAGGAAAAAGCAACTACCTGTAGTTAATTTGCCTTTAGTTTACTTGGTTATTGTTAAGGACCTGGGTAGCATCACCACTGGGCCAGGCTTGTGTGAGAGGTAGTCTTATGGTCTCTGACATTTTTGGGCCTTTGTGTTGTGTCTTGTTTGTAATTGTATAATAGTGTGGTTTGATTTGACACATCCTTAGTGTTGCTGCAGGCTCCTGGTAGGCCTGGTAGTTTGTCTGCGATCCCTTTGCGCCTGTTTCCCCCCTGCTGCTTGTCCCAGCGAGTCTGAGTAAGAGTGTATCTTACTTAATTTGCCCTGGAAGAATTCTGTATTTTTGTGTAAATGCATGAATAAACACATTAGGCTTGCCATAGCTACAATATAAAAAGAAATACTGCACACTCACAAAAGGTAAGCAATGCATTTATTTACGTATTAATCGTAAACTTATCCATTCATATATTAACTTATGTACTGATTCCGAGTGCCCAACACAAACCCGTAGGGTGAGAGTTTGTGACAATGATGTGGAAACAGAGGGAGGCATCAGGCCTGCTAACTGCTGCCGGTGAAATAAAAACACTTAAACAGATTACATTTTCAAAACAGGATTAGGGTGTGTAGCATTGCACTGAATGTATATTTGAAGTACAAAGAATTTAAACGACTTAAATATGCAGGTGACTCAGTGTTGTTTGACCTTGAATGTTCTACCTCTGCAGCAGAAGAACCTAATAACGATTGAAGTAGAGAGAAGAAACAAGGTTCCTGCAGCCAACAGAGTCCCCAGTACATCTATGGAGTAATAGGAGTACCAGGGCATCCTATAAGCCTTTGTACGCAGGTGGGCTGCCCCTTTGTGGCGCATCACATACTCTGTCCAGAAGATGGCGTGGTCCATGGGGGGTATTGGCTGGTCCCTGTGCAGACGAGACAGTCTCTGCATGCTGTGTCTGTAACTGTCTTGGTGGAGCAGTTCCTTGAGTCCCTGCTCAAAGTTGTGCTCGCTAAAATCAGCCAGGGTTAGCATCTTTCCTGCTCCCCTCTCCTGCAGACGCAGCAGATTGTCAAACTGGTCAAAGAACAAGGCAATGCCCAGCACTGGGACACCGTGGTACATGGCCTCCTGGAGTCCATTGGTTCCTCCATGAGCCACAAACACCTTGATCTGAGGGTGGCCCAGGAGGTCCTTCTGGGGCATCCAATCCACTAATAGTGTGTTGTTCCCCAAAGCAGAGGGTCTTTGTCCTTTGTACCTCCAAATTACCTGCAAAATAAGAGACTAGCTTGTGAATGTACAAATTAACTCTCATACAGGTGTTATTGGTACCATACACTATGTACTGGGGTCACGTTCACTCATTTACAATCATTGACATAATTTTTAAGTTGCTAAGGATAAGGCAGACCACTTCTGTTCAAAGTAAAACATGTATTAGTAGCCAGGGCAACACATTGTGTTCTGGTGGAAGCTACCTGAACATTTCAATACAATCAATCACTTACATGTATGTCCCTTACCTTTTGAGGCATCTTTGCAAAGACCCTGGAAATCTCTTCAACCATGTCACGTGGCAAGGCACTCACAAAAGTACCGAGGGACATGATGATCACTCCATGTTCCCCAGCGCTCTGAACAAACTCCTCCAGGTCAGGTGGGAGGGGCTGGGCAGGCTTGCACTGGAAGCCCCCTATATAAACTACATTTGGCATCGTGGGCCGAGGAAAATCAAACACGAAGTCAGTCCGAAATAGCCAAATATCTGCTTCCTGGAGGAGCGAGATGGTGTCACACCCTCCCTGGATGTACTTGTCACAAATGGCTTTATAACCAGGCCCCACCACAAACCTCTCCTGGAAAACAACGCGGCTGTAAAAGAACATGTTCTTGAGGCGCTCCTTGAAGCTCATGTTGTCTTTTAGACCCGAGCCCATTACAGGGACGTAGGACAAGGGGGAAGGGGCTATGGCGAACTGGCCATCTCCACTGGTGATACCACGCACATTGAGCACTGTTGGTAGCTTGAGATACTTGGCCAGGATGACCCCTGTGGCAATGACAGGGTCGGTCAGAACCAGGTCATACCGGGCATCTGATAGGGTCTTAACAAGGCTTTTGTCATCAAAGATTTGGGAAAGCAGGTCGCAGTTTATTAAATGAAACTCAGAAAGCACTGAGAACAAATTTGCAGTGAGTTTGAGGAATGTGAATGACGACGATCCTTCTCTCTGTATCTGAATGAAAATGGAAAAATATGTGTGTTTGTACTCAATGGACCAAAACATCATGTTTGTTCTGATATTATGGACATTATCAAATATATGCATTATTAAGAGTCAGTGAAATGGCGATAAATTATACCAATGACAATTACCTACCTTTATGTTCTCCTCTACATATCCATTAACAATATTTTCAAAAGGTGTGTTTTGAGGGATAGTGATGGAGTCATATAGAGGGGACTCTTCGTTAATGTACCAGCTGCTTGAAGAACGGATCACGTGGATTGTGTGTCCTCTGCTGTGGAGCTCCTCAAGTATGATCTTCATATTGATCCAGTGACTCCCGTCCAAAGAAAACACCAAAATCTTACCCCCATTACAAGGTGGGGTGATAAACAGAGGCATCAGAAATATGCTGAAAAGGAGGTATCTCCCACTTGCAGAAGTGGACTCCATGATACCTGGGAAGAGAGCTGGAGAGACATGGTTAGTCTACAAGTGCCTCTTTCTGTGATTGGTTTAATTCCCTTGTAATTCAATATTCAAGCCTGATCAGTCTGCTTGGAACAATTGTGACACTCCTGCGCTAAAGACAGCAATACCAACAGGCGCGATGTAACCATCACACGTGACTTGATGTAAAGCAGCATACTCATCACACGTTGTTCCTGCAGACGCTCACTGGGATTTTGCCGTTATGTAGAGAATGTTCCCATACATTTATATTCAAAGTCCAACTTTCTTTCTCGCAGCAGAGCTGCCCAATCAGTGAGTGGGGATAACTAAACGTTGTGTAACACCTAATAATGTTTAACATGGCCACGCGTGCTAGCATGCATAACAATGATGTTTGAAAAAAGAAACTAAATTCTTGCAAAGTTGAAAGCTGTATTTTAATTGCCTTGCATGATGCAAATGCAATGTTTTAAAGACATGCATTTAGACGTGTTCTTTTCATTTCACTTACGAGACAATGTTCTTTTTTCTAAAAGGACCCGTATCTTATTAAACCTATTCTTAATATGTGTTTAATTTAAATGCCTAATGCAGGTGTAGGAAAGATTTGACAGTTGAAGTGAGGGAGAGCAGGAAGCTGCAGAAGGGAGAAAGATTTTGAAAATAAACAACCCCAAAAAATTCCCCCTCCCTCAGTGGTCTCCCCCTCCCTACATTTCTCCACCAATGAGAAATGTTGCATTCATGCACCTGTCGTGGATCTATGGTAACTCTGTGTTCATGCATGTGATTGACAGGAAAGGTTGGTTTCCTGATGAGCAGGGAGCGGTTTAAATTCTAAAGGTGTCATATAGAGGCAACCACAGTCTACTGTCGAAACTGATATTCTCATAGAGCTTTTCACGCACAGATAGCTGCTATGGTATATGGCCTTTCTAACATTGGAGCTCTAATCTTATTTACTGCACCTTTAAAAAAAACAGATGTAACACATAGAACTTGAAACTATGGAATATGAGGGGTTATAAGGCAAACCGCGAAAGTTAGAAATCCTTGAAGTGTAACACAGATATATTTGAAAATATTTATTTTTCAACAATTCTGGCTGCAGACTGCAGTCTACTGATACACATATTTAGATCATTAATTGTAATAATGGGAGGCAAAGATGGTTTTGTCAGACTCATTATGCTGAAATGGAAATGCATTTGTATATATTAAATGGCAAAACTGTCAGATATACAGCATATCCAATAATGTCCAAAATGATAGGCAAAATAGTTTTCTGTAATTACATGTAATTTATATGATATTAATATTCCCAGTATTTGTTTTCATGTGTATATGTGATGCAAGATATTGTTGACTGTATTCAGGAACCAATTGACCATTATTAACCTATTTTAATAAAAGTGTTGTTAAGAGTAAATATAATTGATAACTCAAATAATTACAATTTAAACGACTTAAATATGCACTCGAGTCAGTGTTGTTTGACCTTGGATGTTCTACCTCTGCAGCAGAAGAACCTAATCATGATTGAAATAGAGAGAAGAAGCAAGGTTCCTGCAGCCAACAGAGTCCCCAGTACATCTATGGAGTAGTAGGAGTACCAGGGTATCCTGCAAGCCTCTGTACGCAGGTGGGCTGCCCCTTTGTGGCGCATCACATACTCTGTCCAGAAGATGGCGTGGTCCATGGGGGGTATTGGCTGGTCCCTGTAAAGACGAGACAGTTTCTGCATGCTGTGTCTGTAACCGTCTTGATGGAGCAGTTCCTTTTGTCCCCGCTCAAAGCTGTGATCGCTAAAATCAGCCAGCGTTACCATCTTTCCTGCTCCCCTCTCCTGCAGACGCAGCAGGTTGTCGAACTGGTCAAAGAACAGGGGAATGCCCAGCACTGGGACACCGTGGTACATGGCCTCCTGGAGTCCATTGGTTCCTCCATGAGCCACAAACACCTTGATCTGAGGGTGGCCCAGGAGGTCCTTCTGGGGCATCCAATCCACTAATAGTGTGTTGTTCCCCAAAGCAGAGGGCCGTTGTTTTAATGGAAAATTAACCCACCATCCATTTCCTGCAAGGCATTCTTTTCAGCAGTCACACTTTCTGAGCACTTATACTACATGCAAGTTATCTGATTTATGTACCTGTTTTTCTCTATATTTTTATGGATAATATATAGACTTGTTTTTCTCTATGCTTTAATACCTGAGTACAGCCAAAATGATGGGCCTCTCGTTTGACCAACACTCCCTTTCTGTTTGGGCCACGGAAGACCTGAAGGCCTTGGGAACGAGCAGAGACTCTGTGTTCGTCTCGAAGAATGGCATAGGGCAGAAAATGGTGTCAATCCCTATCTTAAGTCGTATTTCAGTATCTCTGTCTTTGTCATCTGTACCCTCAGATTTTTTTTACCTTAACCTATAAAAGGCGACTGCCAACAGTACTTGGTGCGCACTTCTGAGAAAGCTGTATCAAGTGTATTGCTCAGTTGAACTGTGCCTGTTCAAATGTTGACAACTGAAGATAAAAAAAAATCTTTTGGTTTAAAAAAATATCCTTTGGTTTTTGGGTTAATCTAACACCTTGGTTGATTTCATTCAGCACTAACTGTCGTCTGCCATGCCGGTGCCCCCTTCTGATGGGATTCGTTTTTCACCACAACATTGTCCTTTGTGCCTTCATATTAC
Source organism: Urophycis tenuis (assembly GCA_036785325.1). Lineage (NCBI taxonomy): Eukaryota > Metazoa > Chordata > Actinopteri > Gadiformes > Phycidae > Urophycis > Urophycis tenuis. The sequence continues at coordinate 6,591,984 of JAXIVH010000012.1, read as the reverse complement.
GTGCAAAATAAGACACCACTTTGTCAATGTACAACTTAACGCTCATCCAGTTGTTATTGGTAACATATACTGTGTACTGGGGTCACATTTACATCATTTTTATGTAGCTAAGGATAAGGCATTATACTAGCAAAGGTTAACCTAGCAATTGAAATGCTTGAAACTTGTTCTGGTGACTTTCTTACTGTGTTAAAAGCAATGAAAAGTTTCACCTCCTTATCACCTCCTGGGATACGGCCTTACTAACAGCTCTAATCTTATTGACTGCACCTTTAAAGAGCAGATAGAACAAATAGAAATTGAAACTATGGAATATGTTGAGGGTTTATAAGCCAAGCTATGAAAGTTAGAAATCCTTGAAGCGCAACACAAATATAATTAAAAACAAAAACAATAGGGACCTCGTCCTGTTTCACAGGCTCGGTCCCTAATTAATTTCCCGCGGGACATTTGGGGGGACCTTGCCGTAAAAATTACTCGTCGGCACGTGGATGGCGTCGTGACAGTTCGTCGTTCACGTGAATTAAGTCGTTACAGGTCGTCATTCACGTTGATGGCGTCGTGACAGTTCGTCGTTCACATGGATGAAGTTGTGACAGGTCGTTGTTTGCACAAGGATGGCGTGACAGGTTCTCGTTTGTGGCTGTCCACGCACTGTGCGGTATGGCCGACTTTGACGGCACACCCTGGCCACGCCCTTCGAGGTAGAGCCGTAAATAGCACAACTTTAGTTAAGAATCACGTTTCAGCTGTACCGACCAATGTTGAAGCAGAACGGATTAATCCCTTGGGAGGAGTTTGTTCACAAACATGGGTATAAAAGACGATAAAATTGAATGTGGCCGACTTTGACGGAACGCCATGGCCACGCCCTTCGACGTGGAGTCGCAAAAAGCACAACTTAAGTTAGGAACCACGTTTCAAATGCACTGACCAATTTTGAAGCAGAACGGAAAAATCTCATGGGAGGAGTTCGTTCACAAACATGGGTATAAAAACGACATAATTGAATATGGCCGACTTTGAAGGAAAGCCATGACCACGCCCTTTGAGGTAGGGTCGCAAATAGCACAAATTTTGGTAAGAACCATGTTTTGAATCTACCCCAAAAATTTGGAGGCCAAGCGACAAATCCCCTGGGAGGAGTTTGTTCAAATAGGACGCGAAAATCGAAAATGACAAAAATTAAAATGACAATATCTGACTTCCGGTGGGTTTTTTGGTATCGGTCCAAGAGGCTTTTTTGTAGAGCTAGCCCAGGTTAATATCCATACCGAGTTTTATACATATCGGTGAAACTCGGTGTCGTGGAAAAAACGAAAAAATTGATTATGGCCGACTTTGACGGTACGCCGTGGCCACGCCCTTTGAGGTAGAGTCCCAAATAGCACAACTTTTCCCAAGTTCCATGTTGGGAACCTACACAAACAATTTGAAGTCCAATCGACAAATCCCCTGGGAGGAGTTCGTTCAAATACAACGCGAAAATTGCACATTTTAAATGCAATTATCTGACTTCCGGTGGTTTCAGGGGTATGGGTCTGTTACGGGTGGTGAGTTCATTTATGAACAGACCTGTGTTATGTTTTTCAGTTTGTCTATGGCTTATGTTTTTTTCCATTCTCAGTAGATCTGTTCCTGGCTGTACTGATTGGCTGCATTACCCACAGCTGGGGTAAATCAGCCAATCCACCATTCCATCCAATCAGCTCACAGCCACCCACTATATATATATGAGTTTGTTTGTTTCAGAGAGAGAGGTGGCAGGTCTCAGGACGTTCTGTTTTGTTTGCTGTTTTCCTGAGTGTCTTTGTCTTTGTCTACCAGCCTTTTTGTTAACTTTTGTCTTTTGTCGTCTTTTCAGATGTATCCGGCGCAGGGTTGGAAAGGTAGGGACTTTAGTTAGATACCTGCAGGTATACATCTGTGTCCCACACCACACGTAGATAACCTCCTGTATTAGTCCATCAGTTAGAGCGGCGACACTACTCCATGTATTTTTGTGGGCACTGAGGTGTCTGTAAAGGGGTTTAGTTTAGGAGGGTTAGTTCTGGGGTTGTTTTGATTTTGGAGTTAGTTTTAGTTGTTTTGGGGTTTTTCTTTAGTGATTGCCGCGTAGCTCAGGGGGTTGGGTATGTGTTGTCTCCGCCCTGTGTCCGGTGCATGTTTGTTTTGTTTAATAAATTGAGTTTATCGCATTTGTTGGTACCATCGTCTCCTTCTTGCACTCTCTCACTGTCATATGTTACACCGGGGTCCTCCGACCATCAGAGGGCGTGTAACATATTTGGGGGCTCGTCCGGGATCCTTGTGATCCCACTGGACAGTGAGGGTGTGTATGTTGGGTTCGGTGGCAGAGGCTGGTAATAGGTTTGGTTTTTGTAGTTGCGTTACATTTTTTGTGGCTACTACTCTTGTGCAGTGGAGTGGGGCTCCACTCATTTTGGTGAGTATGCTTCGGGCTATGCCTTGCCAGTTTTCTTTAGCTAGGTGATTTCGCTTAGGACTTTGTACTTACATCGGTTTCACTGGCAGTTTAATTATTCGTTGGGCACCAAGATGGCTACTGGTTTCAGTGTTGAGGATTTTCTGGCTGCACCCACTTTGGAAGGGTTGGACCAGTGTAGGAAGGCAGATTTATGTGAGATAGGTGTTTACTTTGGAGTTGAGCTGTCTAGAGCTAAAACTGTGGCTCAGCTAAAAGAGGCAGTGCTGGTTCTGTTGAGGGAAAAGGGTGTGCCTGTTGGGGAGGCGGGATCAGGCGAAGCAGTACTTACTGGTTTTCCTGATCCTTCTGAGGTAAAACCTGGGGCGGCGCTGGGGGAGGAGCAGGTGGCAGGATCTTTCTCCACCCCAGGTAACCCACTTGCTCTCTCTCCCTCGGGTGCCTCAGTTGATACCAAATTGAAGGTTCGTTTGGCTCGTTTAAAGATGGAGGTCGAGGAAAGAGAGCGAGAGAGAGATGCCGAGTACAGACACCGGGAGGCCATGCGCAAACTCGAGCTAGATGCTGAGAGGCAACATGCTGTGGAGATTAGAAAGCTTGAGGTCGAATTGGAAAAAAAGAGACTTGATTGTCAGTTTCTCCCCAGGTCTCCCAGTATTTCGCAGCCAGATGCTCCCATTTATCTAAACAAGCCTTTTGATGCTAGTCGGCACATAGCATTGGTTCCCCAGTTCCGTGAACATGAGATCGATGCATATTTTGAGTCTTTTGAGAGAGTTGCTACTGCATTTAAGTGGCCAAAAGATGCTTGGGCACCTTTGCTGCAGAGTAAACTGACAGGAAAAGCCCGTGAGGTGATGAACAAATTACCTCTCACTGATAGCCTGGACTATGAGGTGTTAAAGGCGTATAGACAGCGTTTTCGTGCTCACCGAAAATCCTCTGACAAAACCTTTGTTGAGTTTGCTAGTGAGAAAGAGACACTGTTCTACCGGTGGCTAAGAGCTACTGAGGTATCTAATTTCGAATCTGTTTGTGACTTGATTTTGCTGGAGGAATTCAAAAACTCTTTGTCGGAAAGAGTTGTCACATATTTGAATGAGCAAAAACCTGTCAAGCTAGCAGCTGCTGCTGTTTTGGTTGATGAGTTTGTGCTTACTCACAAGCAGCATTTCAGTTCACCTGGCCCAGAAAAACAGGAGAAGATTGAGCGCCAAGACAAAAACAAAGCAAATGTGGCTAGTTTCACCTTCAGGCCTCAATCCCGGCCTCAATCATCTCCTCCTCGTTCTGAACTACGCGAGTGTTATTATTGTCACCAAGTTGGTCATCTCATAGCCAACTGTTCTTTGCGAAAACACAGAGAAGCAACCAAAGCAGGCTCTCCTTCCCCAACCGGATTATGTCCATTAGTTGTCACATCAGGTGTGAGGGAAAGTCCTGATCCAACTTACGCTCCATTCATGTTAGATGGTTTTGTTTCCCTGAGTTCAGACCAAAAATGTCCAGTGCGTATCCTGCGTGACACTGGGGCAGCAAAATCATTTATCTTGTCAGATGTTTTGCCTTTTTCTGAAGAGTCTTCATGTCAATCTAGCGTACTAGTCCAAGGGATAGGGATGAGCTATATTTCTGTACCTTTGCACCGTCTGAACCTGACTTGTGATTTGGTGAGTGGAAACTTCTCTGTTGGTGTTCGTCCTTCGTTGCCCATGCGAGGCGTTTCATTTATCTTAGGCAACGACATAGCTGGTGGAAAGGTTACACCTGTCCTAGAGGTGTTAGATCAGCCTGACGTGTCGCAGCCAGATGTTCTTGGGCAGTCCTACCCTGACGTGTTTCCGGTATGTGCAGTTACACGTGCCCAGGCCCGTAAGCTGGGTAATGTAGTTGATTTGTCTGACACTGTGTTTGTTAAAGGTCTAAGTGACCAGGCATCTTCACCTTCTCTTCCCAATCAGGTTTTTGAAAATAGTAAAGATGCTAAGCCTATGTTAAACCCAGAGCCTCTGTTTGATGTTAAACATTTGCCTATGACTCGTGACAGCCTTGTAGAGGCACAGAAAGCTGATCTTAGCTTGTCTAAATATTTTGGTGATGTTCAAAACTCAGACTCGATCAAGAACAAAGACACCATGTATTTTATTGAAAATGGTTTGCTGTTGAGGAAGTGGAGAAATCGTTGTGATGGTGATAGTGATTCCAGTGCTGTGGTTCAGGTGGTTATTCCCTCACAACACCGACAGTCAGTTCTATCCCTGGCTCATGATAATGTGTGGGCGGGTCATTTGGGAGTGGCAAAGACATATGACCGAGTGCTCCAACATTTTTTCTGGCCAGGTCTGAAAAAGGATGTGACTCATTTCTGCCGTACTTGTCCCACATGTCAGATGGTTGGAAAACCAAACCAGGTAATCCAACCTGCTCCACTTCGTCCAATTCCAGCAATAGGGGAAGCTTTTGAGCATGTATTAGTCGATTGTGTCGGTCCCCTCCCTAAGACAAAGAATGGAAATCAGTTCTTGTTGACTATGATGTGTATATCTACTAGGTACCCAGAAGCAATTCCTCTTAGAAGGATAACATCGCAGTCTGTAGTGAAGGCCCTGATCAAGTTTTTCTCTACATTCGGGCTGCCAAAAATAGTACAAACTGATCAAGGTACTAACTTTCTATCAGGCATCTTCAAGCAGGTTTTAAAATCTCTAGCTATCACTCATCGTGTGTCCAGTGCTTACCATCCTGAGTCGCAGGGTGCGTTGGAAAGGTGGCATGGTACTTTGAAGTCGGTGCTGCGTAAGTATTGTATTGAGCATGGAAAAGACTGGGATGATGGCGTCCCATTGGCCCTTTTTGCGGTCCGTGAGGTGGTACAAGAATCACTAGGTTTCAGCCCAGCTGAACTTGTGTTTGGCCATAATGTGAGAGGGCCTCTGAAAGTGCTAAAAGATCAAATTCTGGCTGATGGTCTGTCAAACAAGGAAAACATCCTCAGTTATGTAAGTCGGTTCCGTGAGCGGCTACATGGAGCATGTAGCCTAGCAAAAGAGAGCTTGTCTGGGGTTCAGAGCAACATGAAGAGGCGGTATGACAAGAATGCGATTTCCCGCTCTTTAGAACCAGGTGACCAAGTGTTATTACCTGTCCAAGGTTCGTCCATGTCAGCTCGGTTTTCAGGTCCTTATGCTGTGGAGAGAAAGTTGAGTGAAACTGACTATGTTATAAAAACTCCAGACCGTAAGAGAAAAACACGTGTATGTCATCTTAACATGTTGAAATTGTACCATGTTAGAGACAGTCCTGGTTCCGTGTGTGTGCCTCCAGTGGCTACGGTGGCTGTTGCTGTTCCTAGTTCTGGAATCCAGGATAGTGATGAGGATGGCTTGGATACCCGTAGACTCCAGCAACAAACACCTCGGTTATCCAACTCGGAAATGTTGGATGACCTCTTGAGTTTGATGCCACATTTGAGTGCTAGCCAGCGACTTGATTTAACATCCTTGATTTTGGAGTTTAAATGTCTGTTCGGAGACAGTCTGTCTCGCACCAATGTTCTGGAACATGACATAGATGTAGGTGATGCTCGTCCAATAAAACAGCATCCCTATAGAGTGAATGCTGTCAAGAGGGCAGCTATGAGACAGGAGACACAGTATTTACTGGAGCATGGTCTAGCAAAACCTAGCTTCAGTCCGTGGAGTAGTCCCTGTTTACTTGTTCCAAAACCAGACTCGACATTCCGTTTTTGCACTGATTACCGTAAGGTAAATAACATCACAGTACCTGACTCGTTTCCACTACCACGAATAGACGACTGTGTTGACACCATCGGTTCTGCAAGCTTTGTCACAAAACTAGACCTATTAAAGGGTTATTGGCAAGTGCCTCTCACCTCTCGCGCTTCTGACATTTCAGCGTTTGTGACACCTGATAATTTCTTGCAGTACACTGTAATGGCGTTTGGCTTGAAAAATGCTCCTGCCTGTTTCCAGAAGTTGGTCAACACGGTACTTGGCGACATTCCAAATTGTACTGCATACCTGGACGATGTGGTTGTTCACTCTACTGAGTGGAAAGAACATGTGTGCTCTCTTCGAGAGGTTTTCCAGCGTTTGGCTGATGCCTCCCTAACCATCAACCTGGCAAAGTGTGAATTTGGAAAGGCGACTGTAACCTACTTGGGTAAGCAGGTGGGTGGTGGAAAAGTGCGCCCCCTTGCTGCCAAGTTGGCTGCCATTGGTTCATTTCCGGTTCCTTCCACTAGGAGAGAGTTACGGCGGTTTTTAGGGATGGTCGGCTACTACAGGGGTTTCTGTCGATATCTTTCCTCTGTTGCTGCTCCTTTAACCGATCTTGTTAGTCCGAAACTCCCTTTTCAGTGGACAGCTTCATGTCAGACGGCTTTTGAGAGCTGCAAAGCTCTTCTGTGCAGTGCCCCAGTTCTCAGTGCACCTGATTTTAGCCGTCCTTTTGCCCTGGAAGTAGATGCCAGCTGCATTGGTGCTGGTGCTGTTTTGATTCAGTCCGACGACCATGGTCTAGATCATCCTGTTGGGTTTTACTCTAAGAAGTTCAACAAGTGCCAGATGCATTATTCCACAGTAGAACAGGAGACCCTGACCCTACTGTTGGCCTTGCAGTTTTTTGATGTATACGTGGGATCCAGTCCAGTGCCGGTTGTGGTCTACACAGACCACAACCCTCTAGTCTTTATACACCGCATGTATAACCACAACAGAAGACTAATGAGATGGTCATTGTTCTTGCAGAACTACTGCCTTGTCATCCGCCACAAAAAGGGCACAGAAAATGTGGTCGCGGATGCCCTGTCCCGGTGTGGACAGTTCTAGCCTATAGGTCCTTTAGCGAAACATTTAGTTTAGTGTACATTATGAATGTACTTGTTTGAAGTTTGAAAAGCTTGTTTATGTAACTTAACATATTCCCCACTTACAATGTGTAATCTTTGGTTTGAGTAAACGGGCTAATCCGGATGGTAGTTTATATCAACCAGGGGTTGCTATTTGAGGGGGGGAGTGTTACGGGTGGTGAGTTCATTTATGAACAGACCTGTGTTATGTTTTTCAGTTTGTCTATGGCTTATGTTTTTTTCCATTCTCAGTAGATCTGTTCCTGGCTGTACTGATTGGCTGCATTACCCACAGCTGGGGTAAATCAGCCAATCCACCATTCCATCCAATCAGCTCACAGCCACCCACTATATATATGAGTTTGTTTGTTTCAGAGAGAGAGGTGGCAGGTCTCAGGACGTTCTGTTTTGTTTGCTGTTTTCCTGAGTGTCTTTGGCTTTGTCTACCAGCCTTTTTGTTAACTTTTGTCTTTTGTCGTCTTTTCAGATGTATCCGGCGCAGGGTTGGAAAGGTAGGGACTTTAGTTAGATACCTGCAGGTATACATCTGTGTCCCACACCACACGTAGATAACCTCCTGTATTAGTCCATCAGTTAGAGCGGCGACACTACTCCATGTATTTTTGTGGGCACTGAGGTGTCTGTAAAGGGGTTTAGTTTAGGAGGGTTAGTTCTGGGGTTGTTTTGATTTTGGAGTTAGTTTTAGTTGTTTTGGGGTTTTTCTTTAGTGATTGCCGCGTAGCTCAGGGGGTTGGGTATGTGTTGTCTCCGCCCTGTGTCCGGTGCAGGTTTGTTTTGTTTAATAAATTGAGTTTATCGCATTTGTTGGTACCATCGTCTCCTTCTTGCACTCTCTCACTGTCATATGTTACACCGGGGTCCTCCGACCATCAGAGGGCGTGTAACAGGGTCCAAGAGGCTTTTTTGTAGGTCTGGGCCTGTGTAACGTGCCTACCGAGTTTCATACATGTAGGTGAAACGTGGTGTCGGGGCTGTTGTTTTTAAAGCCTGTAGGGGGCGCTACTACCACGACAAGCACGATTTTTGGTATGTGAGGTTTTGGCAGAGGTATACACGTGTCCTGTGAATTTCATATTCATAACTATTATGGTGTTTGCACAGTGATTTACGCTGCTTTTAGAGCGCCATCCAATGGCTGTATTTTTTCCCCCTTTTGACACAAGTCTCAGGGCGTCATGGGCTAGCAGCACACCAAGTTTCATTTAAATCTCCCTTGCCAATGTTGAGATATAAACTTCTTGATTTTAAAGAGCGCCACCTGGTGGCAATGACCACAAATTTTGTGGGATGCATCAAGGAGGTACACGGAAGTAGGGCTCCAAGTTTGGTGTTGAACAGACATAGCAATGTGGAGAAATGGTCCACTTACTTTTTTTACGTAAAATGTACACATCCGAACAAATTTATAAAGCACTATAACGCGCTTATCTTCGGGAATTTCAATAAACTTCCGATTACTTTTTTTCATTATACAGAATGTAGATGCTACATGTGGAGTTTCGTGCAAATCGGTGAAAGCCACATGGACTAGATGTCAACGACGCACTTTTTTGCGTTTTAGCCAAAAAAAAGTTATGGCGCAAATGGGCGTGGCCTACATCAGGAGATGCAGCATGATTGCCCGCATATGTGGATATAAAGTTTTTGAGTGTGCAACAAAGTATGCAGGAGTTATTAGCATTACGGTTATTTTTTTAAATAGCGCCACCTATAGGTGAGACATTAACGTGTCGCATAGAATATATCAATTTTCACCAGGCCTGAGAGATATGCCAAAAAAAATTGAGTTTTCGTATATGTTCAGATAGTGCAAATCAACCTCAAAGTTCCTAGAAAATAATGACAAACGGACCAAATAACAATAGGGACCTTCGTCCTGTTTCACAGGCTCGGTCCCTAAATAGTATATCAAATATCAATACACATTTATACACATCTTTAATTGTAATAATGGGAGGCAAAGTTGGTTTTGTCAAATTCCATTATGCTGAAATGGAAATGCATTCATATATTTTAAATGTCAGGTATACAGCATATCCAATAAAGTCAAAAATGATAGGCAAAATAGTTTTCTGTAATTACATGTAATTTATATGATATTATTATTCCCAGTATTTGTTGTTTTCATGTGTTTTTGTGATGCAATATATTATATTGTTGACCGTGTGACCATTATTAAAATATTTTAATAAAAGTTAAGAGTAAACAACATTGATCATTCAAATAATTAGAATTTAAATTAATTAAATATGCACTTGAGTCAGTGTTGTTTGACCTTGAATGTTCTACCTCTGCAGCAGAATAACCTAATAATGATTGAAGTAGAGAGAAGAAACAAGGTTCCTGCAGCCAACAGAGTCCCCAGTACATCTATGGAGTAGTAGGAGTACCAGGGCATCCTATAAGCCTCTGTACGCAGGTGGGCTGCCCCTTTGTGGCGCATCACATACTCCGTCCAGAAGATGGCATGGTCGATGGGGGGTATTGGCTGGTCCCTGTGCAGACGAGACAGTCTCTGCATGCTGTGTCTGTAACTGTCTTGGTGGAGCAGTTCCTTGAGTCCCCGCTCAAAGTTGTGATTGCTAAAATCAGCAAGCGTTATTATCTTTCCTGCTCCCCTCTCCTGCAGACGCAGCAGGTTGTCGAACTGGTCAAAGAACAGGGGAATGCCCAGCACTGGGACACTGTGGTACATGGCCTCCTGGAGTCCATTGGTTCCTCCATGAGCCACAAACACCTTGATCTGAGGGTGGCCCAGGAGGTCCTTCTGGGGCATCCAATCCACTAATAGTGTGTTGTTCCCCAAAGCAGAGGGTCTTTGTCCTTTGTGCCTCCAAATTACCTGCAAAATAAGACACTAGTTTGTGAATATACAAATTAACTCTCAAACTGGTGTTATTGGTAACATACACTTTGTACTGGGGTCACGTTCACTCATTGACAATCATTGACATAATTTTTGATTAGCTACTGATAAGGCAGACCACTTCTGTTCAAAGTAAAACATGTATTAGTAGCCAGGGAAACAAAATGTATGTTGGTGGTAGGTACATGAAACTTTCAATACAATCAATCACTAATCTCCCTTACCTTTTGAGGCATCTTTGCAAAGACCCTGGAAATCTCTTCAACCATGTCACGTGGTAAGGCACTCACATAAGAACCAAGGGACATGATGATCACTCCATGCTCCCCAGCGCTCTGAACAAACTCCTCCAGGTCAGGTGGAAGGAGCTGGGCAGGCTTGCACTGGAAACCCCCTATATAAACTACATTTGGCATCGTGGGCCGAGGAAAGTCAAACACAAAGTCAGTCCTGAATAGCCAAACATCTGCTTCCTGGAGGAGCGAGATGGTGTCACACCCTCCCTGGATGTACTTGTCACAAATGGCTTTATAACCAGGCCCCACCACAAACCTCTCCTTGAAAACCATGAGGCTGTAAAAGAACATGTTCTTGAGGCGCTCCATGAAGCTCATGTTGTCTGTTAGACCCGAGCCCATTACAGGGACGTAGGACAAGGGGGACGGGGCTATGGCGAACTGGCCATCTCCACTGGTGATCCAGCGCACATTGAGCACCGTTGGTAGCTTGAGATACTTGGCCACGATGACCCCTGTGGCAATGGCAGGGTCGGTCAGAACCAGGTCATACCGGGCATCTGATAGGGTCTTAACAAGGCTTTTGTCATCAAAGATTTGGGAAAGCAGGTCGCAGTTTATCAAATGAAACTCAGAAAGCACTGAGAACAAATTTGCAGTGAGTTTGAGGAATGTGAATGACGACGAGCCTTCTCTCTGTATCTGAATGACAATGGAAAAATAGGTCAGTTTTTGTAATCAATGGATCAAAACAACAAGTTAGTTCTGATATTATGGACATTATCAAATATATACATTATCAAGAGTCAGTGAAATGGCGATATATATTATACCAATGACAATTACCTACCTTTATGTTCTCCTCTACATATCCATTAACAATATTTTCAAAAGGTGTGTTTTGAGGGATAGTGATGGAGTCATATAGAGGGGACTCTTCCTTAATGTACCAGCTGCTTGAAGAACGGATCACGTGGATTGTGTGTCCTCTGCTGTGGAGCTCCTCAAGTATGATCTTCATATTGATCCAGTGACTCCCGTCCAAAGAAAACACCAGAATCTTACCCCCATTACAGGGTGGGGTGATAAACAGAGGCATCAGAAATATGCTGAAAAGGATGTATCTCCCACTTGCAGAGGTGGACTCCATAGTACCTGGGAAGAGAGCTGGAGAGACATGGTGAGTCTACAAGTGCCTCTTTCTGTGATTGGTTTGATTCCCTTGTAATTCAATACTCAAGCCTGATCAGCCTGCTTGGAACAATTGTGACACTCCTGCGCTAAAGACAGCAATACCAACAGGTGCGATGTAACCAACACACATGACTTGATGTAAAGCAACATACCCATCACGTGTTGCTCCTGCAGACGCTCACTGGGATTTTGCCGTTATGTAGAGGATGTTCCACACTCATTTATATTCAAAGTCCAACCTTCTTTCTCGCAGCAGAGCTGCCCAATCAGTGAGTGAGGATATCTAAACATTGTGTAACACCTAATAATGTGTAACATGGTCACTGCGTGATAGCATGCTTGACAATGATGTTTGAAAAAAGAAACTAAATTCTTGCAAAGTTGAAAGCTGTATTTTAATTGCCTTGCATGATGTAAATGCAATATTTTAACGACATGCATTTAGACGTGTTCTTTTCATTTCACTTACGAGACAATGTTCTTTTTTCTAAAAGGACCCGTATCTTATTAAACCTATTCTTAATATGTGTTTAATTTAAATGCCTAATGCAGGTGTAGGAAAGATTTGACAGTTGAAGTGAGGGAGAGCAGGAAGCTGCAGAAGGGAGAAAGATTTTGAAAATAAACAACCCCAAAAAATTCCCCCTCCCTCAGTGGTCTCCCCCTCCCTACATTTCTCCACCAATGAGAAATGTTGCATTCATGCACCTGTCGTGGATCTATGGTAACTCTGTGTTCATGCATGTGATTGACAGGAAAGGTTGGTTTCCTGATGAGCAGGGAGCGGTTTAAATTCTAAAGGTGTCATATAGAGGCAACCACAGTCTACTGTCGAAACTGATATTCTCATAGAGCTTTTCACGCACAGATAGCTGCTATGGTATATGGCCTTTCTAACATTGGAGCTCTAATCTTATTTACTGCACCTTTAAAAAAAAACAGATGTAACACATAGAACTTGAAACTATGGAATATGAGGGGTTATAAGGCAAACCGCGAAAGTTAGAAATCCTTGAAGTGCAACACAGATATATTTGAAAAAATTTATTTTTCAACAATTCTGGCTGCAGACTGCAGTCTACTGATACACATATTTAGATCATTAATTGTATTAATGGGAGGCAAAGATGGTTTTGTCAAACTCATTATGCTGAAATGGAAATACATTTATATATTTTTAAATGGCAAAACTGTCAGATATACAGCATATCCAATAACGTCCAAAATGATAGGCAAAATAAGTTTTCTGTAATTACATGTAATTTATATATTAATATTCCAAGTATTTGTTGTTTTCATGTGTATATGTGATGCAAGACATTGTTGACTGTATTCAGGAACCATTTGACCATTATGAAACTATTTTAATAAAAGTGTTGTTAAGAGTACACAACATTGATAATTCAAATAATTACAATTTAAACTAGTTAAATATGCACTTGAGTCAGTGTTGTTTGACCTTGGATGTTCTACCTCTGCAGCAGAAGAACCTAATCATGATTGAAGTGGAGAGAAGAAACAAGGTTCCTGCAGCCAACAGAGTCCCCAGTACATCTATGGAGTAGTAGGAGTACCAGGGCATCCTATAAGCCTTTGTACGCAGGTGGGCTGCCCCTTTGTGGCGCATCACATACTCTGTCCAGAAGATGGCGTGGTCCATGGGGGATATTGGCTGGTCCCTGTGCAGACGAGACAGTCTCTGCATGCTGTGTCTGTAACTGTCTTGGTGGAGCAGTTCCTTGACTCCCCACTCAAAGTTGTGCTCGCTAAAATCAGCAAGCGTTATTATCTTTCCTGCTCCCCTCTCCTGCAGACGCAGCAGGTTGTCGAACTGGTCATAGAACAGTGGAATGCCCAGCACTGGGACACCATGGTACATGGCCTCCTGGAGTCCATTGGTTCCTCCATGAGCCACAAACACCTTGATCTGAGGGTGGCCCAGGAGGTCCTTCTGGGGCATCCAATCCACTAATAGTGTGTTGTTCCCCAAAGCAGAGGGTCTTTGTCCTTTGTGCCTCCAAATTACCTGCAAAATAAGACACTAGTTTGTGAATATACAAATTAACTCTCAAACTGGTGTTATTGGTAACATACACTTTGTACTGGGGTCACGTTCACTCATTGACAATCATTGACATAATTTTTGATTAGCTACTGATAAGGCAGACCACTTCTGTTCAAAGTAAAACATGTATTAGTAGCCAGGGAAACAAAATGTATGTTGGTGGTAGGTACATGAAACTTTCAATACAATCAATCACTAATCTCCCTTACCTTTTGAGGCATCTTTGCAAAGACCCTGGAAATCTCTTCAACCATGTCACGTGGTAAGGCACTCACATAAGAACCAAGGGACATGATGATCACTCCATGCTCCCCAGCGCTCTGAACAAACTCCTCCAGGTCAGGTGGAAGGAGCTGGGCAGGCTTGCACTGGAAACCCCCTATATAAACTACATTTGGCATCGTGGGCCGAGGAAAGTCAAACACAAAGTCAGTCCTGAATAGCCAAACATCTGCTTCCTGGAGGAGCGAGATGGTGTCACACCCTCCCTGGATGTACTTGTCACAAATGGCTTTATAACCAGGCCCCACCACAAACCTCTCCTTGAAAACCATGAGGCTGTAAAAGAACATGTTCTTGAGGCGCTCCATGAAGCTCATGTTGTCTGTTAGACCCGAGCCCATTACAGGGACGTAGGACAAGGGGGACGGGGCTATGGCGAACTGGCCATCTCCACTGGTGATCCAGCGCACATTGAGCACCGTTGGTAGCTTGAGATACTTGGCCATGATGACCCCTGCTGCCACAAATGGGTCGGTCAGAACCAGGTCATACTGGGCATCTGATAGGGTCTTAACAAGGTTTTTGTCATCAAAGATTTTGGAAAGCATGTCGCAGTTTATCAAATGAAACTCAGAAAGCACTGAGAACAAATTTGCAGTGAGTTTGAGGAATGTGAATGACGACGATCCTTCTCTCTGTATCTGAATGACAATGGAAAAATAGGTCAGTGTTTGTACTCAATGGACCAAAACATCAAGTTAGTTCCTATTTTGGACATTATTGAATGTACATTCACATTTACATTTAGGGCATTTAGCAGCTGTATACATTTTTAAGAGTCAGTGTAATGGTCATATATCATACCATTTATAATTACCTACCTTTATGTTCTCCTCTAAATATCCAGTCATTATATTTTCAAAAGGTGTGTTTTGAGGGATAGTGATGGAGTCATATATAGGGGACTCTTCCTTAATGTACCAGCTGCTTGAAGAACGGATTACATCGATGGTGTGTCCTCTGCTGTGGAGCTCCTCAAGTATGATCTTCATATTGATCCAGTGACTCCCGTCCATAGAAAACACCAGAATCTTACCCCCATTACAAGGTGGGGTGATAAACAGAGGCATCAGAAAAATGCTGAAAAGGATGTACATCCCACGTGCAGAAGTGGACTCTATGGTACCTGGGAAGAGAGCTGGAAAGACATGGTTAGTCTACAAGTGCCTCTTTCTCTGATTGGTTTAATTCCCTTGTAATTCAATATTCAAGCCTGATCAGTCTGCTTGGAACAATTGTGACACTCCCACGCTAAAGACAGCAATACCAACAGGCGCAATGTAACCAACACACATGACTTGATGTAAAGCAGCATACTCATCACACGTTGTTCCTGCAGATGCTCACTGGGATTTTGCCCTTATGTAGAGGATGTGCCCCACACATTTATATTCAAGGTCCAACCTTCTTCCTCGCAGCAGAGCTGTCCAATCAGTGAGTGAGGAAATCAAAGAATTGTGTAAAACCTAAAAATGTGTAACACGGCCACTGCGTGATAGCACGCATAAAAATTAACAAGTAAAAACTAAACTAAATCCTTGCAAAGTTGAAAAATCTATTTTGATTGCCTTGCATGATCCAAATGCAATGTTTTAAAGACATGCATTTAGACGTGTTCCTTATATTTCACTTATGAGACAATGTTCTTTTTTTTAATGGACCAGTATTTTATTCAACCTATTCTTAATATGTGTTTAATTTAAATGCCTAAAGCAGCTGTAGGTAAGATTTGACAGTTGAAGAGAGGGAGAGCAGGAAGCTGCAGATTTTGAAAATGAACAATCTCAAAAAATGCCCCCTCCCTCAGTGGTCTCCCCCTCCCTACATTTCTCCACCAATGAGAAATGTTGCATTCATGCACCTGTCGTGGATCTATGGTAACGCTGTGTTCATGCATGTGATTGACAGGAAAGGTTGGTTTCCTGATGAGCAGGGAGCGGTTTAAATTCTAAAGGTGTCATATAGAGGCAACCACAGTCTACTGTCGAAACTGATATTCTCATAGAGCTTTTCACGCACAGATAGCTGCTATGGGATATGGCCTTTCTATCATTGAAGCTCTAATCTTATTGACTGCAACTTTAAAGAACAGATGGAACATATAGAACTTGAAACTATGGAATATGAGGGGTTATAAGTCAAACTACGAATGTTAGAAATCCTTGAAGCGCAACACAGATATATTTGAAAATATTTATTTTTCAACAATTCTGGCTGCAGACTAGTCAATTATAACAAAATCACAACTCTTCTCCGTTTTGTCACAATTGTGGTGGAAGGAGCTCCCTGCCAATGTCAGGATTGCAGAATCACTCCCCATGAAAAAGAAAAAAGGAAAACCTACCCTCATGCTGTTGTTGTACATCTTGGCACTTTAATCGCTCTTTGTAACTCTGCTCTTGAGTCATCCAGTCCACTACTAGTGTGTTGTTACTCAAACAGAGGGTCGTTGTTGTGATGGAAAATTAACGCACAGGCAGTTCTTCTTAGCACTCATACTTTTTGAGCACTTATATAACATGCAAGTTATCTGATTTATGTATTTGTTTTTCTCTATATTTTATGCATGATTTATATACTTCTTTTTCTCTATGCTTTAATACCTGGGTACAGCCAAAGTGGTGGGCCTCTCGTTTGACCAACACTCCCTTTCTGTTTGGGCCACGGATGATCTAAAGGCCTTGGGAACAAGTAGAGACTGTGCTCGTCTGAAAGACTGGGATAGGGCAGAAAGTGGTGTATATCTCTATATCTTAAGTCATGTTTCAGTATCTCTGTCTTGGTCATCTGTACCCTCTGAGTTGTTTACCTTACCCTACAAAAGGCGCCTGCCAACAATACTTGGTGTGCACTTCTGAGAAAGCTGTATCAAGTGTATTGCTCTGTTGAACTGTGCCTGTTCACTTGTTGACAACTTTGATGTCGACTTTGTGACTGTCTCCCGTGCTGGTGCCCCCTCCTGATGGGATTCGTTTTTCACCACAACATTTTCCTTTCCTTCATATTACATGCAAAATAAGACACCACATTGTCAATGTACAACTCGAATCCAGGTGTTATTGGTAACATATACTGTGTACTGGGGTCACATTAACCTCATTTTTACGGAGCTAAGGAAAAGGCATTATACTAGCAAAGGTTAACCTAGCAATTGAAATGCTTGAAACTTGTTCTGGTTACTTTCTTACTGTATTAAAAGCAATGAAAAGTTTCACCTCCTTATCACCTCCTGGGATACGGCCTTTCTAACTTTACAGTTCTAATCTTATTGACTGCACCTTTAAAGAGCAGATAGAACACATAGAAATTGAAACTATGGAATATGTTGAGGGGTTAAAAGCCAAGCTATGAAAGTTAGAAATCCTTGAAGTGCAACACAAATATAATTAACAGTATTTTTTTTTAACAAGTCTGGCGGTCTGCAGACTGCAGTATATTGATACACATATTTAGTTCATTAATTGTAATAATGGGAGTGTCATGAGCTTTCTCTCTCTGCCCTGTTAACAAGCACTAATTGCTGCCGCTTCAGTCTCAGCTCTGTTTGATCAGGCACACCTGTATCTACTTCTGCACTCATTAACCTGCCAGCTGCACTGCATTCCCTGTTCATCACCCTCTGTATATAAGCCCTGTCTTTCAGTACCTCCTTGTCAGACCGTCTGCAAACCAGTACCTGTTACCCTGCCTGTCTTCATACGCCTCTGACTCTTACCTGTGATATCGGACCTGCTCAACTACATCTTTGATCTTTTGCCCCGGTAACCGTGACCTGCCTTCTGCCTTATCACGACGAATACTGCCTAGCCCTTGTCTGTACCACTGCTACTATTCCATCTGCCAGTTCTCCTCTCCCTCGGCTGTGTGTGTGTCTTTACCCAGTGACTCCGGACAATCATCGAGTCTGCCCTGGAACCCACCCCGCCATCTCAGTGAGACGCCACTCAGCTCTGGAAACACACCCATACACCCCCTTTCCCCAAATCCTTCAATAAACTGTTTAACGTGACGCTCTTGTGGTCCTCGTCCTGTTTGGTGTCTGACAGGGACGCAAAGATTGTTTTGTCAAATTCCTTTATGCTAAAATGGATATGCATTCATATATTTTAAATGGCAAAACTGTCAGACATACAGCATAGGCCTACCCAATAAAGTCCAAAATGATAGGGAAAATTGTTTTCTGTAATTATATGTAATTTATATTATCTTAATATTCCCAGTATTTGTTGTTTTCATGTCTATGTGATGCAATATATTGTTGACCATATTCAGCAACAATTTGACCATTATTAAAATATTTTAATAAAAGTGTTGTTAAGAGTAAACAACATTGATAATTCAAATAATTACAATTTAAACGACTTAAATATGCACTTGAGTCAGTGTTGTTTGACCTTGGATGTTCTACCTCTGCAGCAGAAGAACCTAATCATGATTGAAGTAGAGAGAAGAAACAAGGTTCTTGCAGCCAACAGAGTCCCCAGTACATCTGTGGAGTAGTAGGAGTACCAGGGCATCCTATAAGCCTCTGTACGCAGGTGGGCTGCCCCTTTGTGGCGCATCACATACTCTGTCCAGAAGATGGCATGGTCCATGGGGGGTATTGGCTGGTCCCTGTGCAGACGAGACAGTCTCTCCATGCTGTGCCTGTAACCGTCTTGGTGGAGCAGTTCCTTGAGTCCCCGCTCAAAGCTGTGATCGCTAAAATCAGCCAGCGTTAGCATCTTTCCTGCCCCCCTCTCCTGCAGACGCAGCAGGTTGTCGAACTGGTCAAAGAACAGGGGAATGCCCAGCACTGGGACACCATGGTACATGGCCTCCTGGAGTCCAATGGTTCCTCCATGAGCCACAAACACCTTGATCTGAGGGTGGCCCAGGAGGTCCTTCTGGGGAACCCAATCCATGTTCATTGATACATCTTCTGATGCATCTGAACACATTATCATCAGTGATGGAACCTTTTATCCTCGGGTGTTTTGGGTCTCACAACATCATACACCCTCCTCCAGGTGACCCCACCACGGTTGATCAGACCGCGGTGTGTGTTCAGGTGGCATTCGCTTGTCCCCATGGACCTTCTCTCCGGATCCAGAGCCATCTTGACGCTTTCTCGGCTGCCTCGTTGATGTTCTTGATGTCTCTGGTCCTTGCTCCTCTTGTGATGCCCAGTACATTGAGGGCTCTGTGGAGTGATTGCCCCACAAATCCTCTGCAGCGTACTTCGATGGGCATGCACTTTTCCTTCCAGCCCTGCTCTCGACAGCCAATGAACAGATGTTCATATTTGGTCCTCTTCCTTTCATGAGCCTCCCCCAAGCGGTCTTCCCATGGCACCGTCAGCTCCATGATGAGGTTGTTCTTAGTTGCCTCTGAGACCAGAAGTATATCTGGCCTCAAAGTGGTGCTGATGATGTGCTGCAGGAAACAGTCTTGTGTCCTGGCCTTGGCTGCACTCCTGCCTTGACAAACGCTATTGCGCTGGTGGTGTTTCGCACTCAGCTGCAGCTGCTGATCCCCTTGCTGATGGCTTCCGCAATCGGTTTCACCACCTGGTTGTGGCGCCAGGTGTACCGGCCCTCGCCGAGAGCTTTTGGGCAGGAGCTCAGGATGTGCTCCAATGTTCCCCTGGCTGAGCACAGAGAGCAATTCGGGGTCTCCACCTTTCCCCAGGTGAAAAGGTTCGCCGGGCTTGGCACGCCATCGTACACCGCCCGAATCAGGGAGGTGATGCGGTGTGGCTCAGCCTGCCATAGGTCTGTCCAGGTGACTTTCCAGCGCATTGCCTGCTCCCACCTTGTCCAAGCCCCTTGTTGCTTCAGACCAACCGCTCTGCTAATACACACTACACACTACACACTACTACACAAATAGTGTGTTGTTCCCCAAAGAGGGTCTTTGTCCTTTGTCCCTCCAAATTAGCTGCAAAATAACACACTAGATTGTGAATGTACAAATTAACTCTCATACAGATGTAACATACACTATGTACTGGGGTCAGATTCACTCATTGACAATCATTGACATAATTTTTCATTAGCTTAAGATAAGGCAGACCACTTCTGTTCAAAGTAAAACATGTATTAGTAGCCATGGAAACACATTGTATTTTCGGCGGTAGCTAGCTGAACATTTCAATACAATCAATCACTGCACTGAGCTCCCTTACCATTTGAGGCATCTTTGCAAAGGACCTGGATATCTCTTCCACCATGTCACGTGGTAAGGCACTAACATAAGTACCCAGGGACATGATGATCACTCCATGGATGAGTAGTAACTTCCTGCAGCTAAATGATGGTAAGACAGAGGTCATCATTTTTGGTCCTTCTAAAGCCAGACCCCTGATTGAAGGACAATTAGCCCACCTCTCCTCTTTTGTCAAGCCACATGCCAAAAATCTAGGTGTCATCATTGATTCAGAGCTCTGTTTTAAAAGGCAGATTAGCTCTGTTATCAAGAGTAGCTTCCATCAGCTGAGAATTATTTCCCATCTCAAACCCTCCTTGTCTCCCAAGGACTTAGAAATAGTAATTCATGCATTTGTTACATCCCGGTTAGATTATTGCAACTCCCTCTATCTTGGTCTCCCCCAGTCCCAACTTTCTCGTCTGCAATTGGTACAGAATGCAGCTGCAAGGCTGCTTACTGGCACCAAGAAATACCAACACATCACCCCTGTACTGGCCTCCTTACACTGGCTCCCCATTAGCTTTAGGATCCACTTCAAAGTCCTTCTGATTGTCTTTAAGGCACTGCATGGGTTGGCTCCCTCATATATTTCAGACCTCCTCCATCCCCTCTCAGCATCCAGGTCCCTTAGATCTGCCGACAAGGGTCTTCTCTCTGTGGCCCGCACCCGCCTCAAGCAAAGAGGTGATAGAGCTTTTGCGGTAGCAGCCCCACGTCTGTGGAATTGTCTGCCCCCAGATGTTAGACTGTCTCCCTCTATCACCACCGTTAAATCAAGACTAAAGACCCACCTTTACTCCTTGGCCTTCCCTGCTTCCTAGCTGTCCATCTCTCTCCACTCTTCTTCATATTCAAGTGTCTTCTGTACTGTTGCTATTTATTTGTTAGGGCTGTCTATTTGTCAATTGTATTTCTGTATTTGTCTTGCTTACTTTCTCTGTGTTTGCCTTTTTATATTTTGCTGTTCTGATCTGCTTTTATTTTCTATTTTTAGCCATATCCTCTGTACAGCACTTTGGTCAGTGTAAACTGTTTTAAACGTGCTCTATAAATTAAAATGACTTACTTACTTACTATGTTCCCCAGCGCTCTGAACAAACTCCTCCAGGTCAGGTGGAAGGAGCTGGGCAGGCTTGCACTGGAAGCCCCCTATATAAACTACATTTGGCATCGTGGGCCGAGGAAAGTCAAACACAAAGTCAGTCCTGAATAGCCAAACATCTGCTTCCTGGAGGAGCGAGATGGTGTCACACCCTCCCTGGATGTACTTGTCACAAATGGCTTTATAACCAGGCCCCACCACAAACCTCTCCTGGAAAACAATGAGGCTGTAAAAGAACATGTTCTTGAGGCGCTCCTTGAAGCTCATGTTGTCTGTTAGACCCGAGCCCACTACAGGGACGTAGGACAAGGGGGACGGGGCTATGGCGAACTGGCCATCTCCACTGGTGATCCAGCGCACATTGAGCACCGTTGGTAGCTTGAGATACTTGGCCAGGACGACCCCTGTGACCATGACAGGGTCGGTCAGAACCAGGTCATACCGGGCATCTGATAAGGTCTTAACAAGGCTTTTGTCAATAAAGATTCAGGAAAGCATGTCGCAGTTTAATAAATGAATCTCAGAAAGCAGTGAGAAAAAATTTGCAGTGAGTTTGGGGAATGTAAATGATGACGATCCTTCTCTCTGTACCTGAATAACAATGACAAAATATTTCAGTGTTTGTACTCAATGGACCAAAACATCAAGTTAGTTCTTATATTATGGATATTATTGAATGTATATTTACATTTAGAGCATTTAGCAGCTGTATACATCATTAAGAGTCAGTGTAATGGTCAGTGTAAATATTATACCATTTATAATTACCTACCTTTATGTTCTCCTCTAAAAATCTAGTCATTATATTTTTAAAAGCTGTGTTTTGAGGGATAGTGATGGAGTTACTGTATATATAGGGGACTCTTCCTTAATGTTCCAGCTGCTTGAAGAACGGATCACGTGGATGGTGTGTCCTCTGCTGTGGAGCTCCTCAAGTATGATCTTCATATTGATCCAGTGACTCCCGTCCAAAGAAAACACCAGAATCTTACCCCCGTTAGAAGGTGGGGTGATAAACAGAGGCATCAGAAATATGCTGAAAACGATGTATCTCCCACTTGCAGAAGTGGACTCCATGGTACCTGGGAAGAGAGCTGGAGAGACATGGTTAGTCTACAAGTGCCTCTTTCTGTCATTGGTTTAATTCTCTTGTAATTCAATACTCAAGCCTGATCAGTCTGCTTGGAACAATTGTGACACTCCTGTGCTAAAGACAGCAATATCAACGCGTTGCTCCTGCAGAATCTCACTGGGATTTTGCCGTTATGTAGAGCAGGGGTTCCCAAACTTTTCCATGCCAAGTGTTAGGAAAAATATTATCTAGCAATGGTACGGTTAGGTTGATCTGACGTTCTGAAGAAGGACATAGTGAAGATTGTATTCCTCTTGGCGACTTTAAGTCTGGCTCTCTGGAACTTGGAGACATAACATAAAGTGATTGAAGGATACACCTACGTCATGTCAAATCTGTTTAGTAACATGTAATCTTTATACATTATAAGCCAATCAGAATGGGACACTCCTGTCATGCTTTTCCAATTTGGGACTTTTATATAATACACTGTGTTTCCGGGAGCAGGGGGAAGCAACTGAGGAAGATTCACGCACAAATCTCTTGCTCGATGAAATCCTCTGCTTCTCCTCGTAGACCTACGAGACCAATAAACAACTTCAGCTTAAACTATATAGAGTTCCTGGCACTTCTTGTTCTTCGGCATCAACAACAATCGCCTCACTATCACCAAGGCCCCGCAAACAGCATTAGCTTCTGGCTGGGGACCCCCAAACCCACCGACAATGCTACAAAATATGTAAATAAACATCAGCTTTTAGAATGCATTTTCTTACTTTTATTTACTATTCAATAATTATTACATTTGTTTAGCATAAGAAAATTATTAACGACCATCTTTTCAGCACTGTATATTCCCAATGAATAATACACTTTTCAACAAACTGTTGACAGATAAGAACAAAACAAAAGAAATCAAACCTCTTGTGTGTGTGTGTGTGTGTGTGTGTGTGTGTGTGTGTGTCTGGGAGTGACAGACAGAGATTACACTAGTGGGAGGGATGGGCTTGGTGGCTCATACACAGTTTGTCAAGCCTGGGCTTAATGTCTGTCAGTGCCATACGCATGTCATTGTCCACGTGTAGACGTGCTCTATGTTTTGTTTTAAGCACTTTTAAAGTGGAAAAGCCAGACTCACACAAGTAAGTTGTTGCAAAAGGGAGAAGGCATTTCAGTGCCCTGTCAGCCAAGGTGCGATAGTCCTTTCTTACATGTAGCCAGTAGTTAGACAGGGGAAGAGCCTCAAAGGTCAGTTTTAAATCCCCTGAGTTTGTCATCTCAATCAGCTCCTCCTGTTACTTTAAATCCAGACTAGAACCGACACCGGGGGCAAAGGGGTTCCTAACCCAGTTTAAATGTGTGTTTTCAAGGTCAGGGAAATAGTCTTTGAAATATCCTTGGAGGTGCTCCAGGTGGGACTGGATCAATGGAGAGATGGAGCCCAAGTCATCACATGACAGCAGCTCCTGGTGAGGTAGTGGGAACATTTCTGGAACTCCCTCCTGGAGCTTGTTTGACCACAGCATAATCTTTTTGGAAAAAACACGCACTTTGTCTTGCACCTGCAGTATGTGCGTGTCACGCCCTTGCATGCTTAGATTCAGTACATTCAGATGCTGGAAAATGCCTGACGTGTATGCAAGTTTGCGGATCCAGGTTGCATCGGTGAACCCATCTGCCAGCTGATGCTTTTCAGATGAGAGGAACTCTGCAATCTCCCTCTGCAGCTCATAGACACGGTTTAAAACTGCGCCCCGTGACAGCCAGAGCACGTTTGAGTGAAGCAGCAGCCCCGCAAAACGGGCGCCCATCTCATTACATAGCAAGGTAAACAGTCTGTGTTTCATAGGGCAAGCTTTCATAAAATTCACTACTTATATGACCTCCTGTAGTACCTGATTCAACTCGTTATCCATCCTTTTTGCAACAAGTGCCTCGCGATGGAGCATGCAGTGTGTGGCCACCACATGTGGGGCTTTCTGCTTGATGAGAGCGGTCACTCCACTGATCTTCCCGGTCATTGCCGCGGCCCCGTCCGAACACACCCCCACACATCGGGTCCAGTCTAATCCGTTAGACTCGATGTAATTGTCCAAAACTTGAAAAATGTCTTTCCCAGTGGTTCTTCTTTCAAGTGCTTTACAAAATAGTATTTCCTCCACAAAACTTTCCTGGGAAATAAATCTAATGTACACAAGCAGTTGGGCCTCATTGGATAAATCTGTGCTCTCATCAAGCTGAAGTGCGAATTATTCGCTGGCTCTCACCTGCTCCAAAAGCTGAGCAGATACGTCCTGGGCCATGTCACCAATCCATCGGCTCAAGGTATCAGAGATTGGAACAGCGTCGATTTTTTGGCAGCATCCTCACCAAGCAATTCTCGGACAATGTCTTTGGTAGCTGGTAGAATCAAATCCTCTCCTATTGTGTGAGGTTTTTTAGCACGAGCAATGTGGTACGAGGCTAAAAATTATGCCTTCAGGGCCTGCTCGGTCACGGTAGCTTGCCGTGTGAATGCAGCAGATTGCCTGACCAAATGCTCTTCTTTACGTCTGAAGAAGTCTACTGTTTTATCGGCCTCTGCCGGATGTTTTTGTATCAAGTGACGCTGAAGTTTCGAAGGTTTTAAACACTCGTTTGAGAGGGTCTCCAGACAGAGGACGCATTTCGGGCAATCATGACCATTTTTCTGTATGGCTGTAAAGCGATACTTAATGTATGCTGCCTCATATTTTCGGTTTTTACTTGGCCATGAGTTCTTAGGTTATTTGCAGCAGAGTCCACGGCAGGGCTGTTGGTCTTCTCCTTCGGTCTATTTGTTGTCAAAAACCTGTCCATTTTGCGCTAGCTAGCTAAACGCTAGCTTGAGGAGCAGAGCAGCTTGATAAAAAGGCCAGGGCTGCATCCGAATACTCAGTATATACTATTTCTGTTCAGTGTCTACCAGTGGCAGTTCTACATTGAATTACGCCCTGGGCGAGATTCCCTCCGAGCGCCGCCCCCCCCCCCCCCCCCCCCCCCCGGAAAAAAAAAACGGGGGGAAAAAACAACACCTTTTTTTGGGGGGGGGGGGGGGGGGGGCACAAACAGAAAGAAAAAGAGAAATATTTATCAATTGCACAAATCGTTCCCCCTCCCCCTTGTTGTCCGTTCAATTTCTGGAGACCCAGAGGTGAACTGTCCCCCCCGCACCCCTCCCCTTTCACCTTCTCACACACAGACACAGCTTTCTGAAGCAGGGGTGTGATTTGGGAGATGGGAGAACGACCCGACCAGAGTTGAACTGTCGTCGCAGTCCCGTGTCCCCCCCCCCCCCCCCCCCCCTCCTCGCAGCTGCAGGGGGCGACAATTTGCCAATTCCCCACATAGTGACATGATAGATAGATTATAGAGAAGCGCTTTGCGGCGCAGATGGTTTTTTTTTGTTTTTTTTGACGATCTCGTGCCGCCCCGGGCGGCTGCCCGGTCTGCCCGTGCCTAAAACCGCCACTGGTGTCTACTACTTGACCGTTAATAGTTAATAGTAATAGTAGTACGTGCTACAGCCGTACGTAGAACACCACCGAAAACGCTACCGGATCTTTGGAGATGACGTATTTCCCCTCTGTGATCAGATGCCGGCAAAATTAAAAAGTCACCTCCGATCATTTACCTCAAACTTTTCTGTCTTGTCGTCGTTGCTAGTGAATTAAAATATCTCTTTCTGCGCGAACGTCTCCTGATATCGCTGCTTTTATTTATTTTAATTTTCTCCTCGGCGTTCTTCTTCTTCGGTTATCAGACTCTGCTGCATTGTGGGATAGCGTAGTGTCCTACCGTTGTACACTGTGGCGGTAGTACGCATTCGGGAACCATTTCCATACTATACAATGCGTACTAAGCATTCGTACATACTATATTTTTCACGTACTACAAAATGCATACTATATAGTAGTCAAGTATGTGTATTCGGATGCAGCCCAGGTCTACACAGATTATGACGTCGTCATGCCGAACTTGCAGCTGAATTTGAGAATCCGACGATTATGGCAGTTTACATGTTGTACAGTTCAGGGCAAATGGTTATTAAAAAAATAAAATTGAAAAATTAAAAATAATTCGTTTTTTTTTTTTTTTTGCTTTTTTTTTTCTCATCTTCCATCCAATTTTATGAGGCCCCCCTAGCGCCCCCTGGTGGCCCCCACTTTGAAAACCACTGATGTAGAGGATGTTCCCCACACATTTTTATTCAAAGTCCAACCTTCTTTCTCGCAGCAGAGCTGCCCAATCAGGGAGTGAGGAAATCCAAAAGTTGTGTAGCACCTAATGTGTAACATGGTCAGTGCGCAATAGCATGCATAACAATGATGTTTAAAAAGTTGAAAGCTGTATTTTATTTGCCTGGCATGATGCAACTGCAATGTTGTAAAGACATGCATTTAGACGTGTTCCTTTCATTTAACTTACGAGACAATGTTCTTTTTTCAAAGGACCAGTATTTCAAAGAACAGATAGAAAACATAGAACTTGAAACTATATGGAATATGTTGAGGGGTGAAAAATATTTATTTTTCAACAAGTCTGGCTGCAGACTGCAGTCTATTGATACACATATTTAGATAATTAATTGTAATAATGGGAGGCAAAGATGGTTTTGTCAAACTCATTATGCTGAAATGGAAATGCATTTATATATTTTTAATGGCAAAACTGTCAGATATACAGCATATCCAATAACGTCCAAAATGATAGCCAAAATAGATTTCTGTAATTACATGTAATTTATATGATATTAATATTCACAGTATTTCTTGTTTTCATGTGTATATGTGATCCAAAATATTGTTTACTGTATTCAGGAACCATTTGACCATTATTAAACTATTTTAATAAAAGTGTTGTTAAGAGTAAATAACATTGATATCTCAAATAATTACAATTTAAATGACTTAAATATGCACTTGAGTCAGTGTTGTTTGACCTTAGATGTTCTACCTCTGCAGCAGAAGGACCTAATCATGATTGAAGTAGAGAGAAGAAACAAGGTTCCTGCAGCCAACAGAGTCCCCAGTACATCTATGGAGTAGTAGGAGTACCAGGGCATCCTATAAGCCTCTGTACGCAGGTGGGCTGCCCCTTTGTGGCGCATCACATACTCCGTCCAGAAGATGGCATGGTCCATGGGGGGTATTGGCTTGTCCCTGTGCAGACGAGACAGTCTCTGCATGCTGTGTCTGTAACCGTCTTGGTGGAGCAGTTCCTTGAGTCCCCGCTCAAAGTTGTGCTCACTAAAATCAGCCAGGGTTAGCATCTTTCCTGCTCCCCTCTCCTGCAGACGCAGCAGGTTGTCGAACTGGTCAAAGAACAGGGGAATGCCCAGCACTGGGACACCGTGGTACATGGCCTCCTGGAGTCCATTGGTTCCTCCATGAGCCACAAACACCTTGATCTGAGGGTGGCCCAGGAGGTCCTTCTGGGGCATCCAATCCACTAATAGTGTGTTGTTCCCCAAAGCAGAGGGTCTTTGTCCTTTGTGCCTCCAAATTACCTGCAAAATAACACACTAGATTGTGAATGTACAAATTAACTCTCATACAGGTGTTATTGGTAGCATACACTATGTACTGGGGTCACATTTACTCATTTACAATCATTGACATGATTTTTGATTAGCTAAGGATAAGGCTTCTGTTCAAAGTAAAACATGTATTAATAGCCATGGAAACACATTGTATTTTCGGCGGTAGCTAGATGAACCTTTCAATACAGTCAATCACTGATCTCCCTTACCTTTTGAGGCATCTTTGCGAAGACCCTGGACATCTCTTCCACCATGTCACGTGGCAAGGCACTCACATAAGTACCCAGGGACATGATGATCACTCCATGCTCCCCAGCACTCTGAACAAACTCCTCCAGGTCAGGTGGGAGGGGCTGGGCAGGCTTGCACTGGAAGCCCCCTATATAAACTACATTTGGCATCGTGGGCCGAGGAAAGTCAAACACAAAGTCAGTCCTGAATAGCCAGATATCTGCTTCCTGGAGGAGCGAGATGGCGTCACACCCTCCCTGGATGTACTTGTCACAAATGGCTTTATAACCAGGCCCCACCACAAACCTCTCCTGGAAAACAATGAGGCTGTAAAAGAACATGTTCTTGAGGCGCTCCTTGAAGCTCATTTTGTCGGTTAGACCTGAGCCCAATACAGGGACGTAGGACAAGGGGGACGGGGCTATGGCGAACTGGCCATCTCCACTGGTGATCCAGCGCACATTTAGCACAGTTGGTAGCTTGAGATACTTGGCCAGGACGACCCCTGTGACAATGAGAGGGTCGGTCAGAACCAGGTCATACTGGGCATCTGATAGGGTCTTAACGAGGCTTTCATCATCTAGGATTCGGGAAAGCATGTCGCAGTTTGTCAAATGAAACTCAGAAAGCAGTGAGAAAAAATGTGCAGTGAGTTTGAGGAATGTGTACGATGACGATCCTTCTCTCTGTACCTGAATAACAATGACAAAATATGTCAGTGTTTGTACTCAATGGACCAAAACATCAAGTTAATTCTTATATTATGGATATTATTGAATGTACATTTACATTTAGGGCATTTAGCAGCTGTATATATTATTAAGAGTCAGTGTAATGGTCATATATTATACAATTTATAATTACCTACCTTTATGTTCTCCTCTAAAAATCCAGTCATTATATTTTTAAAAGCTCCGTTTTGAGGGATAGTGATGGAGTTATATATAGGGGACTCTTCCTTAATGTACCAGCTGGTTGAAGAACGGATCACGTGGATGGTGTGTCCTCTGCTGTGGAGCTCCTCAAGTATGATCTTCATATTGATCCAGTGACTCCCGTCCATAGAAAACACCAGAATCTTACCCCCGTTACAAGGTGGGGTGATAAACAGAGGCATCAGAAATATGCTGAAAAGGATGTATCTCCCACTTGCAGAAGTGGACTCCATGATACCTGGGAAGAGAGCTGGAGAGACATGGTTAGTCTACAAGTGCCTCTTTCTGTGATTGGTTTAATTCCCTTGTAATTCAATATTCAAGCCTGATCAGTCTACTTGGAACAATTGTGACACTCCCGCGCTAAAGACAGCAATACCAACAGGCGCAATGTAACCAACACACATGACTTGATGTAAAGCAGCATACCCATCACGCGTTGCTCCTGCAGACGCTCACTGGGATTTTGCCGTTACGTAGAGGATGTTCCCAATACATTTATATTCAAAGTCCAACCTTCTTTCTCGCAGCAGAGCTGCCCAATCATTGAGTGGGGATAACTAAACGTTGTGTAACACCTAATAATGTGTAACATGGTCATGCGTGCTAGCATGCATAACAATGATGTTTGAAAAAAGAAACTAAATTCTTGCAAAGTTGAAAGCTCTATTTTAATTGCCTTGCGTGATGCAAATGCAATGTTTTAAATACATGCATTTAGACGTGTTCTTTTCATTTCACTTACGAGACAATGTTTTTTTTTTTTTTTAAAGGACCAGTATTTTATTCAACCTGTTCTTAATATGTGTTTAATTTAAATGCCTAAAGCAACTGTAGGTAAGATTTGACAGTTGAAGGAAGGGAGAGCTGGAAGCTGCATAAGAGTGTAGAATTTGTCAATTTCCCAACCAAGGGCGTAAAGGGAGTTGTCCGAAGGTCTGATGTGAGGATTCTGGCGAAGACTAGAATTATAATAACACAATTAAACAAACCTTGATCTGACTCCATATATTGACACCCTATAAGATATTACAGAAATATATACAAAGAATACAAGACAATAGTCAAGGAATAAAAATACCTGGGTTGTAGGAATGTGGCTACACACATGGAGCGTGGGAAGTTCTGGATACAGGTGGCTTCCAAGGAGCAGTGTCCCTATATGCTGTTTTCCCAGTTTTAGGACGGCATTATTTAAGAGATCATTTACTGAGGGTTCTGTTTACTAAGACAATTTGCTGTTGATCCTAAGCAGAGCTGACTGTGCGTTGCCTAATTTCCTGTGTATTGGGAATTCTAACCTCTAAGTTTTGTATGATACCCACCTTATTCCCTTACGAGACTAAGACCATTTTACTACACTTGTTACACTTGAGTTAATCAAAATGAAACCAAACATGATATGTGAATTACATTGTAAAGTAACACAATCATTTCCACATACTTTCCCCCCTTCCCCCCCACGTCTGTGTCTTCAGTGTGAGAGGTGTGACTCTTTGACCCCCCCGATGGTTGGGAGTGGGTCAGGGGAGCAATGGAGAGGAAATGCAATCAATTATCCTGAGTTGCTCTGCAGTCTGTCAACAAAAGACAGACCCCCACGTATATCCACACATCAAAGATTAACCACAAGGTCCCGGCTAGGAATTTCACCACCCTACAAGAGAGAAAGATTTTGAAAATAAAGAACCCCAAAAAATGCCCCCTACCTCAGTGGTCTCCCCCTCCCTACATTTCTCCACCAATGAGAAATGTTGCATTCATGCACCTGTCGTGAATCTATGGTAACGCTGTGTGCATGCATGTGATTGACTGGCAAGATTGGTTTCCCGATTAGCAGGAAGCGGTCTAAAATCTAAAGGTGTCATATAGAGGCAACCGCAGTCAACTACTGTAGAAACTGAAAATCTCACAGAGCATTTGATGCACAAATAGCTGACTGATGGCTAAGGGATATGGCCTTTCTAACATTACAGCTTTAATCTTATTGACTGCACCTTTAAAGAACAGATAGAACACAGATAGAATACACACACTTGAAACTATGTAATATGTTGAGGGGTGAAAAGCCAAGCTAATGTAACCCTGTAGAAAAGTTGTTTTATGTCTGTTTACCAGGCAGACAATGTATTTGTATTTGTTTTATTTTTTGATAAGTTAAAATGTTAAAAAGTAATGTCAAATGAAAGATTGTAGTTTGTACTATTCTTATGTGAAAATATAATGTCTGTAAGTCTGTAAAGTCTGTAAAATAATACATTTCTGTGATAGAATATTGGCCAATCAGTGGTGGAAAATCGGCTGGAGGAAATCATCCTGGTATGATCAATGCACGTTCTTTAGGCCACGGGGAAGCGACGGAGAAGGTTACGTCTGCGGACTGCCACTGGAAGACGCTAAAATTCCTGTTTGGCTTTATGCATATGGTTGTCAGCCTGATAACCACTTTTGATAGTGCACCTGCGGAAGTAGGCTATTTAACGTAAGTTGAGAAGTTTTCATCGACTTGTCAGTCTACTGATATTTTGAACAGTGGGCAGTGCAGCCTACTGTGCTTTTTTAAAAGATAGGATTTAAAGGATTTAATTTCATGTCAGTGCATTCTATTTTTATTTTTTTTATATTCAATGGTATCTATTTTTATTTATTTTATTTTCCATTGATACATGTAATTGAACTCTGTTTCAATACAAGTACCTAAGCTATACCTAAAGTGTGGAAATTCATGTTTTAATGCATTAGTGTGTATAGTATGAGGGTTATTGCAGTTAATTTAGTCTAGGTTGAGGATAAACAACACTGTTCCAAGAGGTATACAACTGCAGTTATGATATTCAAAGCATAATTCACAATAAGTTTATTTAATTGATCTTAGAGAGTAAGAAGGGCGTCACTGACAGTACAACATATATGGGCTGGGGGCGCTACACTACGAAAGAAATCCTTGAAGTGCAACAAAATATAATATATATTTTTCAAGTCTGGCTGCAGAATGCCGTATATTAATACACACATATACACATCTTTAATTTTAATAATGGGAGGCAAACATGGTTTTGTCAAATTCCATTATGCTGAAATGGAAATGCATTTATATTTTTTTATTGGCAAAACTGTCAGATATACAGCATATCCAATAACTTCCAAAATGATAGGCAAAATAGTTTTCTGTAATCACATGAAATTTATATAATATTAATATTACCGGTACTTGTTTTATTATTAGTATTTTCTGAGGATCAATAATCCGTGTGGACCTTTGGAACCAACAGCAAATGGTCTTAGAAAACAGAACACTCGGTAGATGATCTCCTAAATAATGCCGTCATAAAACTGGGAAAACAGTATTTCTTGATGGAGGTTAATTTAATAAACTGCGACATGCTTTCCCAAATCCTAGATGACGAAAGCTTTGTTAAGACCCTATCAGATGCCCAGTATGACCTGGTTCTGACCGACCCATTTGTGGCAGCAGGGGTCATCCTGGCCAAGTATCTCAAGCTGCCAACGGTGCTCAATATGCGCTGGATCACCAGTGGAGATGGCCAGTTCGCCATAGCCCCGTCCCCCTTGTCCTACGTCCCTGTAATGGGCTCGGGTCTAACCGACAAAATGAGCTTCAAGGAGCGCCTCAAGAACATGTTCTTTTACAGCCTCATTGTTTACCAGGAGAGGTTTGTGGTGGGGCCTGGTTATAAAGCCATTTGTGACAAGTACATCCAGATTCCAAATGTAATTTATGTAGGGGACTTCCAGTGCCTTACCACATGACATGGTGGAAGAGATTTCCAGGGTCTTTGCAAAGATGCCTGAAGGTAAGGGAGATAAGTGATTTATTGTATTGAAAGGTTCAACTAGCTACCGCCAAAATAAAATGTGTTGCAATACCAACAGGTGCGATGTAACCAACACACATGACTTGATGTAAAGCAGCATACCCATCACGCGTTGCTCCTGCAGACAGACGCTCACTGGGATTTTGCCGTTATGTAGAGGATGTTCCCCACACATTTAAATTCAAAAGTCGAACCTTCTTTCTCGCAGCAGAGCTGCCCAATCAGTGAGTGAGGAAATCTAAAAGTTGTGTAACACCTAATAATGCGTCACATGGTCACTGCGTGATAGCATGCATAACAATGATGTATAAAAAAAAAAAAACTAAATTCTTGCAAAGTTGAAAGCTGTATTTTAATTGTCTTGCATGATGCAAATGCAATGTTGTAAAGATTGACTGCACCTTTATATTGTTGCATTTAGACAGTAGCGTGCGGTGACCATAAATTTCAGTGGGGCAGAAAGTATGAGTAAGATATGGTCATCCACTTCCAAGTGCTGTCACGAAACTACTGTGGTGTATGACCAAACCCACAATTTATGTGTTTTAAATATGCGTATTTGTTTTTGAGCTACATTAAAACATGCTAACTAAACTAGTTATGAGTAAGAATTAAGAATAGGCTAATAGTCTAATGTCGGCATATAGCCTACTGTGTGCGGCTGCATGCTTTAAGTGTCAGCAGCAACACTCGTCATGATGTCAGATGTCGGGCTTGTTAGAATAGCTCACATGCGATGGAAACACCAATAAATCTCAGAAGGAAAAAACAACCCTTTTCATCTCAAACTACCCAATTCATCTCATCACACTACAAGTCCCAGAATGCCTCACTGAGCAGAGCAGGGCTGGCTGCTAATCAATGAAGTGGGGGACACCTGTGAGGAAGGCAGCACTCAGCACTGGAAGCTCAATCTGCACTGGAAACTGGAAAGGAAAGACCTAAACAGCAGTAGAAGGCCATTCAGAAGGCAATTCAACCCATGGTTCCTCCCAAAGACGTCACTGGTTTTCAACCTAATTTCAACCCAACCAATCAAGAAAACAAATGAAAAAGATTGAGTTGGAAGAACAGTTTTTGGGGTGAATGGAACAAGGCCATTTCAAGTTGGGCAGGCGTTGAATTGAAGCCGATAGCTTGACAACTATAGCTCAAACAAATTATAAGGACAAATTTGACATTGATTATACGAAAGTAATTCCTGTAGTTTATTTCATTAATCAGCTAAAGAACGTAGAAATCAACTGCTATTTTTCTCTCAATACAGCCTGTATTTTAACGTGTGCAAATCAATGGATTAAAACCAGAAATAAAAGTCTGATAGGGCCTTTAGACTACTGCCATTTGTAGGCCAGCTAGACTATTGCAAGTTTCTTGAACTGAACAAAAAATACAACAAACTAAATATCGATAGGCTAATCATAAACAATTCCATCCGAATAGATTTTTCTTTCAATAGACATAGGCGTAGCCTATCAAGTGCATTGCAAATAACTTAACGAAAAGTAGAAATAAAAAGTAGATAGGCCTATGTTATATGGCTAGGCGGCAGGCCTATACAGAACCCAAGTTGGCAACATCAGACAATAGCTTATGAAAAGACATGTCTTATCAGACCTTCATTTGTACAGAAACTTGGCCCAACGATCTTTCATGTATGCAAATTTCTCAAGAACAACTCTGTTGAAATCAGGTATGTCCTGTGTAAGTCACCTTTCGATGGACAGCATTGCCAATGCATTCAGTCTGTCCTGGGCCATAGTATTTCTTAGGAATATCTTAATTTGTTTGAGCATTGAAAAGCATCGCTCTCACTCAGCTGTAGTCATTGGTGTAGTGATTAGAATTCGAAGTAACTTAAACGTTTCAGAAAACACCTCCATTAAGTTGCTCTTGCTAAAAAGCTGAAACAATGACATTGCGCTGCTGCATGCTCTAAAGTCAGGGTTTTCGTAAATAAGGGAAAGCTCTGTTTGCATATGTGGTTTGCTTAACATTAGATAAGCATCAACTGCCTTTCCGAAGGCTGCAGTGGGGAAACCTTCTGCATATTCAGGAAAACGCCCACTGTCCAACAGTACAGCCACAGATAAGTGTCCAGTAAATGTAAATCTATCCTTGGTATGGGCAATTACTGTGTGACACACTTCATATCCAAGTCTCTGCAAGTTTGGAGCGCCACCACATCGAGACATTTTTAAAACTCTTTTATTTGCCTTTAAAGCCTTGCATGGCCTTGCCCAACCTTACCTTTCTGAGCTGCTCCACCCATACACTCCCAGCCGCTCTCTCAGGTCAGCTGACCAGCTGCTCCTGACAGAGCCCAGAGCCAGGCTAAAATCTAGAGGGGAACGAGCTTTTGCCGTTGCAGCTCCTAAACTATGGAATAATTTGCCCCTTCACATCAGGCAAGCCCCCTCACTGTCTCTTTTTAAGTCCCATCTTAAAACTCACCTCTTTTCTCTGGCTTTTAACTCCAGGTAGCGTGTTGATGGTATGTAGATGTTATGTGGCCAGTATATTTTATTTATTTTATTTGATTTTATTTATTGGATTTTAGTTTAGTTTTTATCTCTTTTACTTTTATTTTAGTTTTTATCTTTTTTTAATTTTAATACTTTATCCTATTACTGTGCTTCTGTGGTGTCTTAATGTGTTTCTAACTTGCTGCACAGCACTTTGGGAATCTTGTGTTTGTTTAAATTGTGCTATATAAATAAAGTGGATTGGATTGGAGGCGCGTCAGTACTGTATTGCGCACAAATAGAAGGCACTGAATCACAAACTTGAAATTGAGCTGACAAAGTTTGCTATGATTCTTTGCGTTTGCACCACATCAATATACCTCCTCTGAAGTTGTGCCAAGAGTGTGTCTACACGGGACAGTATGGTATGGAACAGCTCAAGGAAAAAAAGGAATTCTTTGTCCTCCAGCATTCGGCAGCATTCTCTGATTGATATTTCATCAAATTCTGTAGATACTCGAACAGTATTAAAGCATTCCAGCAAGAGATCCTTATTCTCATACACTGTACTGACTGCGTGACTAGGGAAGTTCGAGCGCATCTGGGATGCGCGTGGCAACCTCCTTGCTACAATGCTGTCCAAAGTGGCAGTTCTCTTTGGTGAGAGAAAAAGGCAGAAAAGGGTTAGGGTTGCTTGCACTACTGCTCCTTTGTTCACTGTATATATATTTAAAGTTATATTGCTTATGTTTTAATACGTGTTTTTCTTTTATCCTCCTATATTTTTCTTTTTTTTTCCTTTGAATTAATGTTTATCTGCACCAATTACACCAAGTCAAATTCCTTGTAAATGCAAACCTACTTGGCAATAAACTTGATTCTGGTTCTGATGTCAGAGAAGAAGCCACACACAGTTGTAATTGAGGAAACGGCCTTCTGCATCACCAAATTCAGCTGGTGTGCGTAACAGTGTATGAAGTGGGCATTGGGATAAATGTCCTGAACCTTCTTCCTGACTCCACCTGTTGCTCCTCGCATCACCCTCGCTCCATCATATGTTTGCACTATCAGCCTGTCTCTGTCCACCTCATTCTCTGCGGTCGTGCCTCCATCAATTTGTTTAAAACAAAAAAATCTCTCCTGCAATGTGTTGGCTTCGTCTATGTAACAGAACACAACAACGAATTGGCAATGTGTTGAAATCAGTTGTTTCATCGGCCTGTACTGCCAGGAATTCTGTTTTTTTCAAGTCCTGTATTATGCGTCCCTGAATAACATCAAGCGTGCAATCCAGTAGCTCATTTTGAATACGATTTAATGTACCTTTGAACGCCATTGTCTTCTCCAGGTGTTCCCTCATTGCGCTGTCCAATAATGCTACCAGATCCACTAAGCCCAGGTTCAGCTCGGTTGAAGCTTCTCTTATACGTTTTCCCCCATCCTACTGTGGCGTAATTGAGAGAAGGAGGGGGGGGTGGGGGGGGGCGAGTTGCTCGACAACGCCACCTGGGGAATTGCACCCCAGGAAGTACACCCTTGGCCCTGTACTTTGGCCAACATGAGGTCACACAGATTCGTTACACGTTTTGTATGGAGGACGAGAGACGGACTTACAAAAGATATCCAGATTTATTCATTTACAGTATCAAAAAAGGAGCTCAGGGATCTCAACAACAACTGAAATGTCAAATCAAAACCACAATCACAGTACAACTAAACAGGTGCAGAGCTAGGCCGTAGCGAGGCGGGCAGACTAAATCAACTCAAATCACAAAAAAAAAGAATCACCACAAACCAAATCACCACGTGCCACCAAACTTGCGGGAGTGAGAAGGGGACCACCACCAGGGACAGCCTGCCGCCCGCTGCACCAGCTCCTGTCCTGGAGACACACACAAAACCCCAAAATTACACTACTGCTGTGGTGAGACACTCAGGTTGTTGAGGCAATCATTTAAAACAGGACTATATTAAAACACACACACATGCACACACAACACTCACACCCACACACAGAGGAACAGTACTGACTAATAACCAAATATTAAACCCAAATGCAAATATACAGGAAACCAACTAATTCTTAAGACAAGTAATAATAAAACAAAACAACGAAATTTAGCTGTGGGTGGGGGCCAGGCGTATTTATCACCCCAAACTAAAACAGAAAATATATAACCAATTGAACCCCACAGAAATAAATCAGAAATGAGTAAATACGGATATGCTTAACCCCAAAAAGAGACTGGTTAACAAAACCAAAACGTAACACACAAAAATATATGTATAGGATAGGACGGAGGACGGGGAACTTAGCGCTGCGTGGAAACGCAGCCGCCGCAGAGGACTGTGTGGGAAAAGGGCAGCGGTGCCGGAGCAGCCGATGAAGACGACGGAGTAGATGTGGAAGACGGAGTAGATGTAGAAGACGGAGTAGATGTGGAAGACGGAGTAGATGTAGAAGGCGGAGTAGATGTAGAAGGCGGAGTAGATGTAGAAGACGGAGTAGATGTAGAAGGTGGAGTAGATGTAGAAGACGGAGTAGATGTGGAAGACGGAGTAGATGTGGAAGACGGAGTAGATGTAGAAGACGGAGTAGATGTGGAAGACGGAGTAGATGTGGAAGACGGAGTAGATGTAGAAGACGGAGTAGATGTAGATGACGGAGCGGCCGCACCAGAACCGGAGGCCGTGGATGGTTTACGTTTGGGATACGTCACAGAGCCGTGCAGGGCAGCTTCGCCAGAGCACAGGAGGAGGAAGAAAAGGGGCCGCTGCAGCTTCAACAGCTACAGCAGGACAGAGAGTAGACAGCTAAGCACAAAGCTAACACAACCAGCAGGTTAACAAAAGAGCACGCTTACCCGAACGAAGAGAGCTTTATGCCCCCGAAACTGATCACCGGCTGCGGTAACAGTATGGAGCGGACGCCACACTCCCCTCACTCTTAACGCTGCCCCCGAACAACACGGCCAACGCTGGAAAGTTGCAAAATCACGGCAGCTGTCACATCATAAAGGTGCCATAAAATTGCACGAAAGTAGTGTCATGCCGACTTACCTTCAAGTGACCGAAGCACGCCAAACAACCGGAGCAAGCCAACAATCCACACACGCTACACCGAGTCCTCACCACGAGTGCCAGGCAGCAGTGTGCGCACCAGAGAAGGCACTTATATAGGTGAAACCACTCTGCAATCCGCCCACCAGAAATCACCTGAGTGGAGGAGGAGCAACACTCAACCCGCTACATTCCACCTCTGTCTCTGCGTCGTCGCCCCGACGGCGGACTATTTGTTAACCAAACCACCTAGGACCAAGGCCTAAACAGAACGGACTGTACATTTACCACGGGACCTGCAAATTCAAGTCCCCCGTTACCCCTGATGCCCACCGGTTGGGGAAGATGATGAATGTTGGAATGTTGACCGGCGGTGGAACGGCCAGTACGACGCCAAGTTGACTGAGAAGAGCTAGGCTGACCACTAGAGGGCGGAGCCACAGAATGAACACGCTCTGGCTCCCGAACTTGGGCCTGGGTCAGATTCAGCGCCTGCTGGAGTCATAGTAACAGGTCCCGTAGGGCAAGATCGAGCTAGTGCCTCAGTGGTGGAAGGTGCAGAACTGTCACAGGCCAGCAGCCATAGTTCCCCATCTTCAGGTGAGTCGGGGGAACCTACGGGCGCCGTCGGAGCTGGTGGAGAAAGCACCCTGGGAGGGCATAACACAACCTGAGCCTTCAGCATATCCCGATGCACCTGCCGATTCTTGTGGAGCTCCTCAGCAGGGGCAATGGTGTAAACTGCTCCACTGCTGGATGGGGCTTTCAGCACCTGGTAGAGCACTGGGCTCCACTTGTCGTGAAGCTTGTGTCGACCCCTGACACCAAGGTCTCGGAGATAGACCAGCTGGCCCACCTGCAAAGGGGCCACTCGAACATGCCGATCATGTCGCTCCTTCCGTTGACCTGCAGCGGCCAACAACCTACCACGAGCATTCTCAAATGCCACTCTGAGCCTCGCCTGATGCTCGGTCATCCAGTCCTGTACCTCCCCTGGCTCAGGGTCCTGGACCCGGCCCAACAGAAAGTCCACAGGGAGCCTGGGCTCTCGACCAAACATCAGGAAGAGAGGTGACTACCCTGTACTTTGATGTGGCGTAGTGTTATAACAAAACAACACATGGGGGAGACAAGAAACCCAATCCCGCTTCCTGGAGACTGGCAAAGTTCGCAATAAGTCATGGAGCGTCCGATTAAAGCGTTCCACCTGTCCGTTGCCGGCTGGATGGTAAG
Source organism: Urophycis tenuis (assembly GCA_036785325.1). Lineage (NCBI taxonomy): Eukaryota > Metazoa > Chordata > Actinopteri > Gadiformes > Phycidae > Urophycis > Urophycis tenuis. Next base: position 6,552,321 of record JAXIVH010000012.1, on the reverse strand, counting down.
GGGTGGTTCGCGATTTGTCAACCTCGTACAAGCGGCAGAGCTGGTGGATCAGGGAACTCTCAAAGCTCCGACCCTGGTCGGAATCAATGCGACTTGGAACGCCGAACTGGAAAAACCATTCGGTCAGCAAGACCTGGGCAACCGTCGCAGCACGCTGGTCCCGGGTTGGGACTGCCACAGTGTATTTACTAAACACATCGGTCATCACTAAAACGTTCTCCAACCCGTTCTGTGATGGTTCTAGCAATGTAAAGTCGATGGCGACAATCTCATTTGGCCGGGATGCCAGCACGTGACCCATAAAGCTGTGGGGCACTGACCCTGAATCTTTGGCAACTTGGCAGCGTTCGCAGGTCTGGACCATAGACTGTATATAACTAATGGACAAACCCTCCGTGACGTCACCCATAGGCATTCTTAACAGTGGAGATGAAGCCTAAAATTGAGCTCCTGGGCGCCGCCATCTTGGACATTTCAGTCTGTGTTCTAAGCCCGCCTACCTCCAGCCAGACCAATCAAAGCCTCGAATCCGTGAAGGTCATGCCGTGATGACAGATGACAGCTGCCAATCAAGTTGACCACGCCCTTAATTATTCATAAAATAAATCCTTCTCTGTGCATTAAAATAATGGATTCTAAAAAAATTCACCCCCCTCACAGTTGTCATGGACTCGACCACTACTGAAAGACACCAAAACCGTTTTTTGAACCAGGCTGTAAACATGTTTATTTTGGCTGTAAAGTTGGACATTTTAACATGGGTGTCCATGGGAGTTGACTCCGTTCTGCAGCCAGCCTCAAGCGGCCACTCGAGGAACTGCAAGTTTTTGCACTTCCGCCTGGGCTTCATTTTTCAGCATGGAATGTTGCCGCTCGGTCTGGACCCACTCCTTGATGTCATCAGACATTCTCGGCCAGCAACAACGCTGTCGTACCAGTTCTGTGGTGCGCTCGATACCCTGGTGACCATGGTCTTGATGTAACTGGGTCAGGGTCTCCTTCTTAAGGACAGCAGGTAGTGTAGAAAAATGATTATGTGCCCCTGATGTATGGAATAGTTTATTCTCATTGTGGTCTGGAGGCATTTCCATTGTTCTGCAGGAAGGATAACACGTAGAATAGAGCTGTAGATTCAAAATGGCCACTATATAACAACTCTGGAGAATTTCCTCAACCTGTCTGTGTTATTCCCTTATTTAACTTTCATGGTATTATTTAGTTTAAGTCCTAACTCTTGCCATTACAGTCCCTTTAGTCTCTCCTTAATGCGAGCAAGCACACTGAAAAACACGCAGTCTACATGCAAAAAAGCCTTTCATTTTAGATCAAGAAAGTGATTGTTGAACAGGTCAAATTTCAGAAATAGGTTTAATTACAGTCGCCTTCTTAGATTTTGCCTGTGATTAGGCCCTCTATGGTTTTGATGCTGCCATTTCTAACTTCAAATCAAATGTCTCTGATTGGACGGCCGAGAGGGCCTGAGGCACATCAGTAGTTCTGTTATGGGATGTTTATTCCCACCGGCCCGTGGGTGTGTTTTAGAAGCTAGTGTGTGCCAAGTGTGTATGACAATGTTATGCCAATGTGAACACCCCTGACTGTGACCGGCCTCAGCAGTCTCACACCGCAGAGCAAACAAGGAACAAAGGCTGGATTCCAAATGCACTGTTTGGCGAGCACAGCAACCTAAGACTTTTTTCATGCAACAGCTACTGCATGCCGTTTTATTACCACACCCCTGTGGTCCGTCACCGATCCACGCTACACCGTGGTGCAGACAACACGTCTCCTGTCAAACACAGCCCTGTCCTCGCACTGTTTCCTGACTGCGTGGGGATTAGGAGTTCAGGACCTCAACGCCTTAAGCTTTCCCCACACGGACGTCGCTTCTCTGATCGCGCACGTCGTATGCACAAGGTCAGGTGATTTACAGTCCAGTTGTTTTGTTTTACCTTCTATTCTTCATCTTTTTCTTGTTGCTTGTCTTCAATAAAACACGTATAAAACCCCCGTTGGTGCTCTTTTGGGAGTTCCAGGGGAAATTTGCTAGCAGCGCCCTGATAGCTTAAACAGAAACAATGTCCGCTTGTGTAATCAGTATGTCACGCCTCTTACAAGGTCACTTAACAGTGTCAGCGGTCTGTGTTGAAATCTTGCGGGGTCCTATCCGGCTTTACTGTATTTTAAACCCAGCATTAGTGTTGCCAGGGTCTGTTGTAGTTATTCAGTGGATATAGTGGACATATTGACATTAGTAGTGCTACCATTTATAATATGCTTTATAGTTATAGTTTGGCTCAGCAGTATTTATAAAGACCAATATCCCCCTCCGTCTTCAGAAAGCCTCTGGACTTCTCATCACAGCTCCTATTATATCCTACTATTATTATATACCTCTCATTATATAGCTCTGTGAATGCAACCCATTCACTCTCTCGCTGCTACACACTTCCTTTGATTCCAATGTTACAGACTAACAAAGACTAATGAATAAAACAGACCTCCTGACGTTTCACTGCCCTGCGCCGTTCAAAGACCCTGAAGTGACCCGTGCACGCCTGGCGCCTGCGTGCCCGCGTGTGAACGCCACAGCCGCGCTCCCGCCCCTGCGCCTGGACCGCCCCTGCACCTGGACCGCCCCGCCCCCCACGGGTCCGTGGGCGTGCGTGGTCGTCTGAGGCCCCGTCCACACGAAGCCGGATTTCGAAAACGATCTCCCCCCGTTTTTCTCAGCGGGGGTGGCAGACATTTCTCCGTAACGACGGAGTCATTGCTGAAACGCATCTAGCTCTTGAAGCGCTGTAGTACATATTCCTGGCCTGTGTGTGGCGCTGTTTCAGCTACAGAAATCCACCGAAAAACAGTTTCATGTTGCAGAAGTGACAGATCCCCAACAACATGAAACTACCTAAACCACTCGACAGTCGATAAGTCAAACACAGGCAGTCAATTCATCATCCAACATCTTCCTCTCTCGGATCCTGGCGTCCCAAAGTGTAAACTAGTTTGCACTGATTAGAAAATCAGATAGACTATAAATTATCAATTTTGGAATATATATTCAATGTTGTGCGATATAGGTCGGCGCGTTTTCACTTACCCGCCCATTAAATGGTTAATTTGTGGAGACAATCCAAAAGGAGATAAATAACCATATTTATTATTAATTTTATTTCTAGAGTCATTCTAAAGGCATATCCTCCACATTTATTTCACTCCGACTCTGGCCGATGACATCATCGTTTGCGTTTCTGGTGTTCACACGAAGCCAAAACCTGAAACGTTTTTCGACTTTTCCACCCTGGGACCTGGTTTCAAAAAAGTGCGGTTTCAGCCACCGAAAACGCCGTCTCCGTCTTTACGCTCGGCCTAAACGCACAAGACATTTGCGGTTTCACTCGAAAATCGTCTCCGTGTGGACGGGGCCTGAGACTCAGCTCCCGAGCAGAAGGCCTGGGCGAGCTGAAGAGGCTTTTCAACAGCCCACAGACGTGTGCACAAAACAAGGCAAACGCATTCGTTGTGAATATTCTCTAAAGGGACACGCAAACATACGTAAGATTACCGACTTCATTTGTCTGTTTAATGCGTTATGTAACGTGATTTACATCCTTCGGGGAAGTCAGCCCAATACTATAAACCATGTGGAGAGCTTGGCTCCCTCGCCTCCTCCCAGCTGCTGCCGTACCATCTATGGATGGATTAGTCAGCAAAGCTCTTTTCACATGCGTGTTTCCCTGCAGAGACGGAGGGCCTCTGCGCTGAAGCCCAGGTTGTTATGTTACGTGTGTGAACTGCATGAGTTGCTGTGACGGCCCTCTGGCCTTCGTCCTATCTTAATGCCTGTTCTAATGTCAATTAGGTGAGTTGGAGCAGGCTCGTTAAGGGTGATTGGACGCTGGTGCGGAGGGGCCGGCAACAAGTTAAAAGAACTCCTGCTGTACCCATCGGGAAAGCGGCAGAACCACACATCACTCCTAAGGGATAGTTGTACTTTCGGGTTGTGGTTTGTAAGGGGGACAATATCGTTACTTTCGTTGTTTGTCATCGTGTTCGTCATCGTGTTTGTCATCGTGTTCGTCATCGTGTTCGTTATCGTGTTTGTTATCGTGTTCGTCATCGTGTTGGTCAGTGTGTGCTGTCATCAGAAAACGGTGAATAAAATCATTATTGTTCCGGCTAAAACCATTCTCCGACCTGCTCATTTATGTTACATCCCTTTGGGGTTGTGACATACTTGGGGGCTCGTCCAAACGCCGACATCGTCGCAAAAAAAAAAAAAAAAAAAAAAAAAAAAAAATTGGAAATTGAGATCTTTTTTTGTTTTTTGGATTAGTTGTAGAGTGTGCCGAAATTTCGGGCATTCTTTTGTTTCGCTAATCTCGTGTGTTTTGTTTGGGGTGGGTCGGAGTTTAATGCTGTTTGTGCTTACGTTGCGGGATAGCATAGTAAGGAGCCTGTTTTATCCCCAATTAGTGCGCTTCGGCGTTGTGGGTTAGGTTGCTGGTCACTGGAGTCTGGGCGAGGGCACCGCCTTGGAACACCGGCTGCATCGACTTGTCGGGACAGTACGATTCCACAGGTATTGGTGAGTGAATAATCCTCGTTCTTGGACTTCAGTGTGAAGATAGGGCATACTAGTAGGGGGGGGTAAATGTTTAGGGGGAAACTCCGTTGTTATCCTGTCGACGTAAGCTGCATTCCGCTTTGTCCGATTTATTTTGGGGTTAGTGGTTGATGTAAAATTTAAGTTTATTTGTAATTGTCGATTGTGTGAAAATGACTACCCACATTATCGCTGATTTTATCCGCACCCCGTCTGTCGAGTTATTGAACTCGATGACTAAAGAGCAGTTAATCGGGGTTGCGGACCATTATAACATCGTGATATCTGTATTACAAAAAAGATTAAAAGAAAGCATAAGGTGTGCAGTTGTGGCCGGGTTGGTGGATCAGCAGGTGTTAATCACAGCGCTTCCTGAGTCACCGACTCCGCAAGCGCTTACTTTCGAGGAGCAAAAAGCTCTGATTGTTTTGCAGCGTGAGACAGAGTTGGAAAAAACTCATCTCCTACAATCTATGGAGATTGAGAAGATGCGTCTCGCGCATGAACTCGACAAAATACGTCTCGATCAGGAGCAGCAGCGCATAGATCTCATGCGAGATGGCAAAATTCCGGGTGGCCAGCCACCTGGCCCTAAATTGAACGTGGGAAAAAATATTCGGTTAGTTCCACCATTTAGCGAAGCGGATGTAGATACGTTTTTCCAGTTGTTTGAGCGCGTAGCCAATGCGCACGAGTGGTCAGACGTGGAGAGGACGTTGCTCCTCCAGTGTGTGCTGACTGGCCGAGCGCAGCTCGCATATTCGTCGCTGTCTGTGGCAGACAGTCAGATATACGAAACGGTAAAAACTGCAGTACTGAAGGCCTATGAATTAGTGCCGGAGGCGTACCGTTTTCGTTTTCGTGGTATGCGAAAGGAATATGACCAATCACATGTTGACTTTGTACGTATTTTGCAGTTGCAGTTCACTCGTTGGATAAAATCGGAAAACATCAAGACACTGGATGAGTTAATTGATTTATTTTTGTTAGAACAATACAAAAACACACTCTCGGAAGGAGTCGCTATGTTCATTGTGGAACGCAAAGTGCACACCGCCCCTGAGGCAGCCGCGCTGGCTGATGAGTGGGAGCTGACGCACCGTTCGCGCTCAAATCGGCTTCGAGTGGATCATGGTAGTTTCTGGTCACAGCCTAACGTTACACCTGTGTTTCAGGATGAAGCGCAGCGGGCTGCTCAACATTCACAGCCTGTTCGGACGCCGCCGTTAACTACAAGCCAGAGACCTTCTCTGGATAAAGATACGTGTGGGTATTGCTTCAGGAAAGGTCACTGGAAGCTTCAATGTCCGGTGCTAAAAGAAAAGGCTCAGTCACGTAACTCAACTGCCGAGGCTTCGATCTTGGCTGTTCCTGTGCCTGTGATCGTGGACTTGGAGGGGCCCACTGATAAGCCGGCGTGCGCCTCTGCGTGTATGACAAACCGCGAGGTGACATTTGATCCGTTTATTTCTCATGGCTTTGTTTCACTTGTGGGGGGTAATAAAGTCCCAGTTAGGATTTTGAGGGATACGGGGGCTAGTGGGTCGTTTATATTGGGGTCGGTATTGCCTTTCTCAAATGAGTCATATACAGGAAATTCGCTATTAATCCGTGGGATTGGTTTGAATACAATTTCGGTGCCGTTACATAAGGTCTCCCTTGAGTGTGATCTAGTACAGGGTGACGTAGAACTGGGTGTTCGGCCTGCTCTACCTATGGAGGGTATTTCGTTGGTGCTTGGGAACCAGCTGGCAGGTAGACGCGTCTGGTCCGATACGTCTTCTCTGGTGGTTACTGAGGAGGCCCTCGCGCTCATTTGGGCACTCCAGCATTTCGACGTATATGTGTGTGGGCATTGTTCGCCTGTGGTTATTTACAGCGACCATAACCCGCTAACATTTCTACATTCTCTCCAAAACCCGAACCAACGGCTGATGAGGTGGAGTCTCTTCCTTCAGCCATACAATTTGGATATTCGCCACATTAGGGGCTCTGACAATGTAGTGGCAGATGCGTTGTCACGAGCCCATGTGTGTGCTGAATAAGGGTTGTGCGCGACTGTGAGTGTGCGTGTGTGCTCGTTTGTGGGTGCATGTGGCGTGCGTGTGTGTGCCTGTCGGTGTGCGTGCTTGTGCGAATAGTTTGTTTGGGATTATGCTGTAGAGGGTGTGTGTGATTGTATTTGTTGGTTTTATGTTTTTTTCCCACTTAAGCATGTATTTAGCTACTGGGTGCTGATAATGGTGAAGGGGAAATAGGTTGGTATTCGTTGTATGCTCTGTCACTTTTTGTGTTTTTTTTTGGATTCTTGTATTCACTTTTGGGGGTGTTATTGGCGGAAACCTGGGGTTTCCGGCTTTTTAGGGGGAGGGTGTGACGGCCCTCTGGCCTTCGTCCTATCTTAATGCCTGTTCTAATGTCAATTAGGTGAGTTGGAGCAGGCTCGTTAAGGGTGATTGGACGCTGGTGCGGAGGGGCCGGCAACAAGTTAAAAGAACTCCTGCTGTACCCATCGGGAAAGCGGCAGAACCACACATCACTCCTAAGGGATAGTTGTACTTTCGGGTTGTGGTTTGTAAGGGGGACAATATCGTTACTTTCGTTGTTTGTCATCGTGTTCGTCATCGTGTTTGTCATCGTGTTCGTCATCGTGTTCGTTATCGTGTTTGTTATCGTGTTCGTCATCGTGTTGGTCAGTGTGTGCTGTCATCAGAAAACGGTGAATAAAATCATTATTGTTCCGGCTAAAACCATTCTCCGACCTGCTCATTTATGTTACATCCCTTTGGGGTTGTGACAGTTGCACATTCACATTCTATCTTCATAAATACATTTTTGCCTCAAAAGCATGTCACAATTTTGTCCACAACACCGCAAATAGTTACTTGACAGTAACTCGGACGCAGTCCATTTTGAAACATGGTGAGATCAACCTTTCCAGTAGCCCGCTTCCTGCTGATAAAACATGTTATGACTGCGCTCTAGCTCAAACCGTGCTTTTATTGGGACAGGAAGTGTGCGGCATATTGTTACAAGGTTGTGGGAAGAGGAGGTTTTCCATTTTGTCATCCTCATTGTCCGCCGTGGCTAATCAAACACAGGGGCTGTCAGCCGTGCACATCTGGGCAGGTTTGGCATCGCGCGGCCCGATAGCGTGAGTTACCGTACAGCGGCCATGTTGTGTGTTTAACACAAAAGACCTCTGCTCGTCCACACCTTTGCTCTGAACCCCGGGGTGACACGCGATGTCAAGGCTTAACTTAGGCTTTCACGTTCACCCCTCCTCTTCCTCACGTTCGCCTGAATGGCTCTTCGTGTCTTCTTCCTTCGCCTCGTCGCTTCATCCGTCTGTGTTTCCGTGCGACGTCTGCTCATCTCCGTGTTGTGTCTCCTCTTCCCTCCTCTCCTGTGCTCGCTCCGTTGTCGTCGCGGGTTCCGTGACCTGCCGTCTCTCTCGGCCGCGCCATGCGCTCACACGGACTCTCCCGTAGACGGAACAACATGAGGGCGGAAGGCAGGGATCTGTATGGCAGCTGTTCGCCATATGCTGTCGACAGTTGTCCATGCAGAACCTCGCCATGTTTCGGCGAATGTGTTTGTCCGACGCGGCGCCGGTGTCTGAAGCCACGGGGTGGGGGTGGGGGGGAGGGGGGCTCGTTAAGCGCGCTGCGTTATCGCTTTCATTTTCTTTTATCCGTGATGACAGAATGTGCCGGTGTGCAACAATAACTACTCCTCGAACCGATTTGTCGTCTTCACGCCCACGCCTCCACTCGGACCCTCGCTGTCGCTCGGCCCGCCCCACCCCCCCCCCTGTCAATCACCCGGCACATACTTCTCCAGACGGCCATCGGCCTGACAGGCCCAGCCAGTGCTTACACAGACAGGAATGTGATCAGTAATCCCTCTCCTGTGTCTCGGCTGAGGAAGGCCAGACCGCCTGACGGACAGTTCCGGGGCAGCCCTGAAGGGGCCGGGTGACCTGACAAAAGATAGGAGAGGGTAACACCTACACCTACAACGCCTATGCATCTGTTTTAGCCCCAGCCCCACCCACACCACCCCACCCTTTCATTCTCTGCCTCCAGGCGAGAAGACGATCTGGTGTGTGTGTGTGTGTGTGTGTGTGTCTGTGTGTGTGTGTGTGTGTGTGTGTGTGTGTGTGTGTGTGTGTGTGTGTGTGTGTGTGTGTGACTGTGTGTGTGTGTGTGTGACTGTGTGTGTGTGTGTGTGTGTCTGTGTGACTGTGTGTGTGTGTGTGTGTGTGTGACTGTGTGTGTGTGTGTGTGTGTGTGTGTGTGTGTGTGTGTGTCTGTGTGACTGTGTGTGTGTGTGTGTGTGTTCCGTACCAGCTCTTCTCACAGTGCTGTGTTCGCTCGCTGTCCGACTGTACGTCTCCACTTGACGGGGATGCTTCCTGTGTTACAAAGAGGCTTTGTGTCGCTGGCTCCCGTCACACCCTACAGCCCGAGATGTGCCTGGCTATACCCCGCGGGGGAAGTACACCCTGCGGGGGAATAGTTTTAGTTTTAGCATGTTATACGTTATGTGTTGTGTGTTAAAATATTACTTGCACATTTGGAGTAAGGGGAAACGCAATTTTGATGCTCTGTGTACTAATTGCATGGTTTGACTATTTATTTGCAGAGTTCACTTTGAGTTCTGAGCACGGAGGGCTGCAGGTCAGCCTGTGAATAAGCACAGACATGTGGGTTGGAAGGTACTCCTTCTAATCATAAAAATAAGTCATATTCCAATGCATTCGGATGCCAGGATGAGGCCAAGGTAGCGCTCTCTCGTTCTCTCTGTGAGCGGAGGGGCTTTCCCAAAGACAACATAAACAAAGCATCGAATGAACAATGCAAACACAGGATACATAAACACGTCATAAACATGTCGGTAGGCGGGTGCACCGGCCTACGCATGACTGTAGAAGCAGCTCACGCACACACACACACACACACACGCAAATACCAACACACACACACACACACACATATACACACACCTACACACACATACACACACACACACACACACACACACACACACATATACACACACCTACACACACATACACACACACACACACACACACACACACACACACACATATACACACACCTACACACACACACACACAAACACACACCAACAAGGAACAGAAGCACCAATCACTCAGTCAACGCTGCAGACCCGTTCCTACTCAGGGGCTCTGTCCTGGCTCCTTGTGGTTTGGAGTTTCCGTCTTGTTCTGTGTGTGTTTTATCTTCAGCCTTGTCGCTCCACTTCCCGCTGTCTTTGTTTTCAGAATCACTGGATTGGTTTGTTGTTGATATCCAGCCGGTCTGAATCTCCAAAACAGATACACAGGTAAGACACGAATAAGACCAAAAAACATTTGAGGCGATCGATTGTACACATCGTCAACGGAATGATTGCGTTTTTTTGCACATCCCCAAACCTCGTTCCTTCACTTCACCCTGTTGTGTTCCCTCATCTCGTCAGCCAGAGGGCCAGGAGGGACAGCGTGTCTCCTGCATCCCCCTAAGTGCACATTCTTGGCTCAGGGATCCCGTATAGACGTACAGTACGTACCGTATGCATCCATACGTCCGGCACCCGGTGATCAGAGCACCCGTCATCACCTGGGCTTTTAATCCCCCAGCAGCCCGTCTCCGTAGCGGCTGGCCTGGCCGCACGCCAAGGCTCCAAGTGTTCACAAGACACCCAGCGTTCAGTGTTATTGTTATTACTGCGCTCGTGAAAGCGGCAACTTTCCTCAGACAGAGCGAGAGAGAGAGCGAGAGACAGAGTAAGAGAGAGAGAGAGAGAGAGAAGGGACCATGCGTGTCCATCTTTCACACACTTTGAACACATTCTGCGCGGGACACGACCTGCACCTCGGGGCGGTACACAGGGACGGGCCTCCGGGCCCCCGGCGACGTGTCTGTCGACCTTTGGGTCCTTTGGTTGCGGTTCGCTCAGCGTGGCCCCCTGGCGGCCTTGGTGTTCACGGTGCCCGCCCCCCTCCTCGCCGCGTCGCCACGTCTCCAGGCTCGCCGCCGCTGAGATCCTAGCCAGCGTGGGGGCGCCGTGGGTTCCACGCTGCCGTGGAATTGAAGCATTTCATCGCCACCAGAAGGGACAAGGGAGGAAGAATGGCTCGCTGTGTGTTACAGGGATTGTTGTTGGCACTCGGAGCAAAACGCACACCGCACTCAGCTCGGGGGGGAACACGGCCCTATAGTGCGTACAGTCGCTGACGTACTATAGGGCAGACACATGCACGCGCACACGCACACACACACACACACAGATTTGCCCATTCTGGGGATGGATCCAGCGAACAGTCTACTGAGACTTTCTCCGGCCAATCTCTAGAAGTCCAGTTGCCTCTTGTCAACCCACTCCCCCTCAGTCTACTGGCGTCTCTCCTCCAGAGTCTCCCGACACATACGTCTGGAGGAAACAGGGGTGGGTGTACGGCTCGCTGACTCATGTTTCTCTGTCTCCGTCTCCCTCTCGCTCCGTGTCTGTCACTCTCGCTCTCCCTCTCTCTCTTTTTCTTTCTCGATCTGTCTCTCTCTCTCTCTCTCTCTCTCTCTCTCTCTCTCTCTCTCTGCCTCTCACTATTGATGTCTCTCGCTCCCGCTTTCCCTTCCAAAGCCATCGACCACTTCTGCTTACAGTTAAGTCACTTTTGCTGTGTCGAATTAGGGGATAGATGACTGCAGTGACAAAATGTGGAAAGTCTCTCACACAAACAACACGCACACACACACACACGCACACATACACACACACGCATACACACGCACACATACACACACACGCATACACACGCACACATACACACACACATATACACAAATACACAAACACACGCACACATACACACACGCACGCACACATACACACACACGCACACATACACACACACGCACACATACACACACACGCATACACACACACACACACACGCATACATACACACACACACACATACACACACACACACACACATTCACACACAGGCACACACGCACACACACACACACAAAGCTGACATTCATTTTGCTCCAAACATGTGGCAAAGCCTTTGACTCTTTCTCAATTTTAATACCTTTTTTTTTTCTCGCACAATAAAAGATGCAACATTCTAACAGAACAAGTGCAGATGAGGGGTAGGAACCCAACAGGCCCTACGGACTGTCCGCCCCTCCGGGGGGCAACAACGCAGGAAACAAAACCAAATGTGCGAGGTTCCTATGAGACCAGGAGGGCCTCAGAAGGGCCCAGAAAGGCCCGGCTGCACAACACTGCATGACTCTGACGTTCTTCATGGAACGTCTATCTGGTTTCTGTCTCCGCAATCGGAGTGTGCAGTGTGGAGTGAGGAGCGTGCCGTGTGGAGCGAGCAGTGTGGAGTGAGGCGTGTGCAGTGATGAATGTGCAGTGTGCAGTGAAGATCATAGAACTGGGTTCTACTCATTTACATTTAGGGCATTTAGCGGACGCTTTTATCCAAAGCGACTTACAAAGAGTACAATTTGTCATAAGGAGGTGAAACATTTCATTGCTGCTAACACAGTAAGAAAGTCACCAGAAGAAGTTTCATGCATTTCAATTGCGAGGTTAACCATTGCTAGTATACAACATCTCTGACTAAGTGCCACGTACTCCCATGTAAAAAGGGCCAGTTTTTGTGTAACCTACAATACATTTTCCAAACACAGAAACGTTGAAGCCTTCGGTCAAGGGAGCTACCCTCGTTCCTTATGGTTGTTGTGTTGTTCTCTGAGCCCGCTCTGCTCCATGGCCTGTCTGGGGTCCTGGGGCAGACCTGTGTTTCAGTCCATTACTGGTGAACACACACACACACACACATCTTCTTCACACACTCCAGCACAGCCACTCGGTGAACTTTGGGATGTTTGCCCCGTGGGGGAATGTGAGAGGGAAGGTACCGCGGAGCCGAGAGGATTCATCTCCCTGTAGTAGAGAGAGCTCCTGTTACTCCAGTGCACGTGACCCCGGGCTACCCCACGCACACACAGATGTTATCTACACACTCAAAGATACGCACCAATACACACACACACACACACACACACACACACACACACACACACACACACACACAGTGGAACTGTGTGATGGACACAAACACAGACACACACTGGTGAATACACAGAGATGAACACACACACACACACACGCCCACACATAGTCCCGGGCATGCAAAATACACACACGTATACACACATATTCACAAAATACACACACCTATACACAAACACTCTCTGTTTGGTGTGTGTGTGTGCGTGCGTGCGTGCGTGTGTGCATTTGTGTGAACATGCGTGTGTGTGTGTGTGTGTGTGATGTGTGGATCTTGAGGAGGCGTGACAGAAGTGTCATGGAGAGACATAAGAGTAGGACATGAGAGTGTTGCTGATGCGGGGAAGCCGAAGCATCAATCCACGGCGATGACAGACTGCAGACTGTGTGAGGTCACACCAGGGTTTCACCAGCACCTGGATGTATAAATATGTTGGTGTGTGTGTGTGTGTGTGTGCGTGTGTGCGTTGAACGTGTGTGTTTCTGTGTGTGTTCATGTGTGTGTGTATGTGTGTTGTATGTGTGTGTTTCTGTGTGTGTATGTGTGTGTGCGTTGTATGTGTGTGTTTCTGTGTGTGTGTTCATGTGTGTGTGTATGTGTGTTGTATGTGTGTGTTTCTGTGTGTGTATGTGTGTGTGCGTTGTATGTGTGTGTTTCTGTGTGTGTGTTCATGTGTGTGTGTGTTTCTGTGTGTGTGCGTGTGTGTGATTAGTTTTCCTGACATACTTGTATTGGAATCCTGTTCTGTTTTAAATGGCCCAAGTTTTTGAACAGGGATCAAGCTTGGAGTCTTTTCATTATAAGTCATAGTGATGAGTATTTAACCACCTGACAAAAACACCTGTCTGGTGGTTAAATACTCGTTTGAATTCCCACTCACATGCTGTAATTTTGGCAGGGTAAATAGTACGATTTTCTAGATTTTCTAGACTTTCTAGTTTTCCCCACTAGATCTAAATTCTATTCATAATCTCAGGTTGATTTCTCCTCATTCACTCAGTATGGAACAACTAACAATACAAATTGTCACATGCAATTCATAAAAGTGATATACAAATAAAGGTGAATACACCTTTACAAAAATATACCAAATACAAATAAGTAATTAACAAGAACCTTATGAGAATATTATTTATTGTATGTTTCTAACAATATTTACATGTGGGAGCAATAACAGAAAAAAACAACTAACCTAATTAACTAACTAACTAATCCTTGTTAGGTAAAGGTCGGGCAAACACAAGGCTGTGTGTTGAAGATGACATGGACTCACTGGCGGGCCGAATCAAACGCCTCGTCCACCATCTTGGCCCACAAGCCTTCCTCAAGGCTCATGGCTCTGTTCTAGTTTTAACTTGTGTGTCCACGTGTGTTCTGTACCAGTTCTAACTTGTGTTCTGTACCAGTTTTAAGTGGTGAATTCTCTACTGTCTACTCGTTCTAACAATTGTATCAACTTGTGTTCTGCTCAAGTTCTGACTTGTGTTCTATTCTAGTGTGAAGTTGTGGATTTACTGCTCCCAGACATGTGGTGCTTTGTTTGGTGCTGTCGATCCACATGGAGGCCACGTGGGCCCGGTGAAGGTCCGAGTGACGGGCTCTGACTCCTGCCGCGGTGCTGTCGGGTCAGCCCGGGACCACAGCATTTTTCTCACTTTAAACCCCATCGCGTGTCAGTGATATCCTGTTTGAACCTACCGGTGATGAGTCTAAACGCATTTTTAATCACACTGGAAATTCAGTTCAGATCCAGGAGAGCGCATCGTTGGCTCTTTCCGCTGAACTGTTCATTCGTTTGTTCCCTGGAAACCATGACAAGTAACCACTGATCTCCCCGGTAATGTCATTCTTATTTGTCATGATGACACTCTGCCCCGAGGATGTTGACTTTGATGCTTGTGTGGGTGTGTGTGTGTGTGTGTGTGTGTGTGTGTGTGTGTGTGTGTGTGTGTGTGTGTGTGTGTGTGTGTGTGTGCATGTTCACGTGTGCACGTGTGTAAGTGTTATTGTGTGTGTACGTGTGCGTGCCAATGTGTTATAGCCATAGAGAGACTTCATTAATCCCCGAAGTGAAATTGGGCTATTGTGTGTATGTGTGCGTGTGCGCTTTTACACACTGTGTGTAAAAGCCATTTAATTTCAAATGTGTTTACGGCCCAATGTTTACTGTAAGTAATCAGCTGAAGAAGTAACTTCAGTCCAAACACAATTACGAGTAATTCCCTACTGCTGGCATCCACCACGGTAGCTACGGGATGACGAGCCTCATTGTACATTTGGAAGGTAAACAAGAAGATAGAGCCATCCATCAGACGAGAGCGGTCCTCCAGCCCAGTCTGCTGTAAGTCACGCTGGTGATGAAGGTCTCCACTTGGCCTCTGAGGGTATTCAAATCACAAAATGGAATCCATGCAACACACTCACTCTGCTGCATTCGTTTTTTTTTTTCCACGGTAAGTTAATAAGTGATAAAGAAAAATAAATAAATAAATAAATGCCGTTTACTGCTAGTAATTGTTATTTACGACGGCTCATGGATGTAGTGCCTCGAGTGAAACGAGTTTTCCCAAGGCAGTAAATCCGCGTCGTCCTGCCGTCAGCGTCTGGTTCGCGGCCAGGCGGACGTCCCGCGGGAGAGGAGCGTCTGCGGCGCCTGAGAGGTGTCTCTCACCGGGGGGGCTCCGTCCGCCTGAGTGACGGCGGAACGCGGTGGAACCTTCCCCCCCCCCTCCGGCGGGGATTCCAGGGGAACGCCGGACAGACGGCGCGCTGACAGGACGTGTCGCGCAACACGAAGCACGTCCACCTGCGCGCGGACGGAGGCCCGACAAAAACGTCAGGCCAGCGGTGAACGTACGCTATCCGATAACGCTTTGATCGGCAGGCGCCGCTACTCCGATGACGCAAAGGGAAACAGGGATTCTGAGCCATGGATGGTGTACATTTCACCATTAGTCTTTCGCAAGTAACTCAAAGCATTGCTTGAGTGAACATCAGCGGAACGCTGGTTTCTCTCTCCCTCATCGGGGTGTGCAGTGTGGAGTGAGGAGCGTGCCGTGTGGAGCGCGCACCGTGCAGTGAGGAGTGTGCAGTGTGGAGCAAGCAGTGTGCCGTGTGGAGCGAGCAATGTGCAGTGTGGAGCGCTCACTGTGCAGGGGGAGCGTGCAGTGTGGAGCGAGCAGTGTGCAGTGAGGAGTGTGCAGTGTGGAGCGAGCAGTGAGGAGCGTGCAGTGTGGAGCGAGCAATGTGCTGTGTGGAGCGAGCAGTGTGCAGTGAGGAGTGGAGTGTGCAGTGAAGAGCATGCCGTGTGGAGTGTGCAGTGTGGAGCATGCAGTGTAGCGCATGCAGTGTGCAGTGCAGAGTGCGCAGAGCTGATCAAAACGAGTGCCACGTCGATATTCAACGTGCCGAGGCAAGATAACAAGAAGTTGTTTTTACTCACCAAGGCCTGATAACCCTGACGTTCAACAATGTTGTTTTTTGGGGTGGAAGCAGTGATCTCTGTCATGTTGAGGATGTGATGTCAAGGTAACAGACAGTGAGCTGCAGGGTAACTCCATATAAACTGTCTGTCTGTCTGAACAATGCACAAAGGTTGGAAGGGTAAATCATAAGGGCTCAGGAACATTTCAGAAGGGGATGGCGGCCAAATCTCGCAAATGAAATGTACTTATTCTAAATACTTTCCAGCTTGTAAACCATTTAAAATGTGTGCTAATGTTGTGAAACTAAAAGCACCCAATTGTATCTTACGAAATATGCTTTTTTTTTTTTAACCATTCAATCATGAAGAATGCACCTTGACAATCTGAAAACGGGACAGCGTTGTCATTTAACAATCCTTGTACAACAAGGCACTTACAAGCAAGAATCTTGTTTCAGTCATAGTTTAAATAATTTAATCAATTTCATTCAGTCTCATTCACACATTTAAGTATACGATGCGTGAACAGTTAAATCTAAATAAAAAGCAGAGAGAACGGTTCTCTCGAGCCAGCCGGCCGGGCCCAAAGTTAATGTTCTGATGTTTCGCCGCACAGTTCCCCCAAACCTTAAGCGGCCGTTAAGTCTGTGCGTTTGTTGGCAAACCTCACACAGCGTGGAGGCCAACCGTCCTCCACATGGGGAACGAGCAAGACAAAGATCTGCGCCCCAGAAGCTGTCTCCTGGAAACAGTCAGGGAAAGGTGCAGTGTCTGCCAGAGTGCAGACAGACAGACAGGTGCAGTGTCTGCCAGCGTGCAGACAGACAGGCAGGCAGAGTGCACCTCAGCCTGTGTTACACCCTGTTTGTTAGCTCATGATATATGGGGTAGATCTCTTTTTTTTATGACATATAGATTTTCTTTTTAATGCTCTGCCTGTTTTTATTTGTTTTTATTTCTCAAGGCTGTTTTGTGTGTTCACAAATGTTGGCAACAATGACCCAAATAAGTAAAACATTTTAACTTTACTACACTATTTTTTTTTTTAAATAAAAGTTATTTCCAAGTAGAGAAATGAATCAAATTGCATCTGTGAAGCATCGATGTCACGCAACCACCAAGTGTATCTTGGTGGTGGTTCCAACGATTGCTGGAATATGTTTTTGTAATGTAAGTTTCATCTTTCATTGTTTCATAATTTATTTATTTTTTTGCAACTGCCCCAACGCCCTGGGGGCCCTGGGCCCCCCGGGAGGGGGGGGGGGGGGGGGGGGGGGGGGGATTACCCCCTTGCATCTCCTGAATCTGTTGAGACCATTGTAGTAGGAAAGTGGGCTGGCGGCTGCGGGACTGGGATTGTGTAGTGAGCTGAACGTGGACATGTTTTCACTCACTGGCTCTCGGAGTGTTTCCCTTGGCCAAGACTGGCCCCCTCAGATTGGCCCTGATGGAGACAGGGCCAATCTGTGTGTGTGTGTGTGTGTGTGTCTGGTGGAGTGCCAGGCACACGCACACATACATATGCACACACACACACACACACACACACACACACACACACGTGCACATACACATACAGATGCACAAAGGCATGCAGAAACACACACACACACACACACACACACACACACACACACACACACACACACACAAACACATATATACACCCACATACACGCACACACACACACACACACACACTTCCTTCCAGGGATCTGTAAAGTATTTTTGATTCTGATTGTGATGATAAATTACACAAACGCGTGCATAGACACACACTATCCCTGTCTAGCTCTCCCCCTCTCTTCTTCACATGGAAGAGAGGGGGAAACGGGGGAGGGGTGTGCGATCTGTGATAAACGCGGTGTAATTAAATATAAATCAGATTGGCGTAACGGGAACCATAGCAAACAGTCTGAATCAGAACCCACTGCGTCTGCTGTGGTAACAGCACCCCCCCCCCCCCCCCCCCCCCCCCCACTGACCCGGGTAACAACGGGATGTCATCGTTAGTGGGAATCCAAACAACACGACCCCACCACGGCCGGGGGAACAAGGAGGTAAACAACGGGCTCTGGAGCCCCGAGCAAGTCAGTGTGTTACCATCACAAGCCTGCTGCTGCTGATGATGATGAAGAGACTCAAGACCCACTTGTTCAGAGTTCACCTGAACCCTGCATGAGCCTACCCTCATGCTCTTATTTGTTGTACATCTTGGCACTTTGATCGCTGCTTTGTAACCTGGCACTTAGTCAGAGATGTTGTATACTGGCAATGGTTAACCTCGCAATTGAAGTGCTTGAAACTTGAAACTTTCTTACTGTTAGCAGCAATTAAATGTTTCACTTTCTTATGACTAATGTACTCTTTGTAAGTCGCTTTGGATAAAAGTGTCTGCTAAATGCCCTAAATGTAAATGTAAATGTAAATGATGATGATGATGATGACGATGATGACGATGATGATGATGAAGATGACGAAGATGACGAT
>JAXIVH010000012.1:6493679-6528679 GCA_036785325.1 Urophycis tenuis | reverse complement strand
AGCCTGAATAAAAAAAAAACTCGACCCAACCAGACTCAGAACCAGAATCATCCTCCACACAACCATTGCGTGGAACTTATGAGTCTGAGTTTTCCAAGAGCCCAAATTAAAAGCTGTAGGGCAAATGGTGTTAGTTTGTGTGGCATCTTTCTACTGAGTTTTCTCTCCATATTTCAGATAACTTCAGAAACTAACAACAGCAGATGTGGAAAGGTGTTGTTTTGTTGCCAGGTTTACACATATTTTCAACCGCGGGGTTCAAATCAATTCCCTGTTTACTAGCAAAGCGCTAGCAACAACAAGACGGGGACGCCATTAGGATCGCTGCACCGCGCTCGGAAAACATTTCCCAAACTGAAAATTCGTCTGACATTTCCCCCCCCGGTGTGGATCCAGGGGTGCGGCGTGGGCTTCACAGCCATCCCGGCTCTCCAGACGTGTTAAGAGCAAGGTGCATTCTGGGCCACTTTCAACACCTCTAATGGACCGGCGCTCGCCTCTCCCGCGGGCCGCTTGATGCGGAACACGTGCGCCCGGTGTCCCGGAGTCACCGAGCGCAGGAGTGTTGAGATAGCGGCGCGCGTGACACCATGAGAACCGACCTTCTTCTTTCCCTTGACCCTCTTAACGGAATGAATGAGCAACCAAGATCATTGTGTTTGTCACCGTTTCAAAATCACTGTTTGTTTGATTTGGGTTGTTCCCCCCCCCCTCCCTTCCCTGTAAATAAATGACTAATTTCCTCACGGCACTTGGAAGGCCGGCGGGGCCTCTGACACATGGCGAGGGGGTCGTGGTGCAGGTCAGGCTTGTTCTCAGCTGCGCCGTGTGTTTACTCGGTCCTCCTCGTGCACCGGCGGAGAGGGAGCCTCTGCCACGGGCCAATGGAACCATGACCCGTGGAACCAGGACCACATCTGGAGACCGCGTCCAGATGAGGTAAGGCAGGCCGAGGCAAAGGCAGCAGCACCCCTCCTGTCCTCCTCCTATTGTGAGGTGGAGGCTGTACGGCCGGCAGACACATGGGGCAGAGCGGTGAACATCACTGCAGAACATCACCGTGTTGTTTTTTGGTGGATCGTGTTCACGTCTCGTGCTTTGAAGTTCCTTCTGTTATTGTTTCGCGTGCTTCGCCTCAAAATCAATTACAATCTATTCGACCTCCATGTTTCAAAAGCAGCATCAGAAATGCGCTATTTAATGTAGATTTCAGTCAACAATATAATATTATGTAGCCTACTATATATATATATATACACAGTATGTACAGTATTACTTATATGTAATCTTGGAACCAAAATAAAAAAAATTCTTCAACTGAAAACAATCAATCTGATGCTTGTGATGAAACAATGCTCTGAAGAGCATGTGTTGACACGTTGGATTCATAACATAACAAAATGATAACTACTGCTGTGCACGTCCACATATCATCAATTACCCTTGTTGTCACTTATTGAGGTTAGTCAAGGTTAACGACCATTATGGTAGAGTGAAGGTTTAGAATCTCACCATCCTAGGGGTGTGTCACATAACGCATTTGAACACATATGTTGTTCAAATGCTTTACGACATCTCTGCTTTTGGGAGGTTGGGGAGGGGCCCTGATACGGGTCATCATGGGATGAAGGGGTTTCTAAAATGTCACACATGCGCACGCACGCACGCACGCACACACACACACACACACACACACACACACACACACACACACACACACACACACACACACACATATATAATAGTAAAAACAAAGCAGAACATTTGAATGGCTCCCTACATGAGGAGCTTCAGCAGCCAGAATCAGAATCAGAAAAGACCGCCATCTCCTAAATGTGATAGATTAGCGCGCATCAAATCGTGTTCAGGGATACAAAGGGCATGACTGGCTCCGCCCACTTAGTGCCAATAAGAAAGCCGATCACACCAGCAGATACAAAATGACCAAAGTGAGCAGGAAAAACACTTTGCAGGCACCAGAGCAAGTGCCACATTCGCGCACATGGGGCGACAGCTGCGGGCTACTTCACCTCATGTGCAACGAATCAATGAATGATCCTCGCAGATCAATACGGTGTGTAAGTGCAGCAAAAGGGCTTGCAGTAATCACTCGTGTGCACAGATGTGTTTGTGTTTGCACCCCCGATCACTTTTGCCCGCAACATTTGGCAGCGATGTGCCACAGTTTGGTTCAAGTAGAACCAGAATAGTACATATGCTGCGCATATTGCCGACATCATGTGCGTATCGCACACCGGGGATTACTCGCCCGGTGCCTCTTGAGCCAAGAGTTTAGTTTCAAAATCCTTAAGTCCTTGATCAAACCAGGGGCAGGGTGGAAATAAGTATTAGGGATGGAGAGGATATGAAATTGCAATTATTATTTCCCTGCAGCCTTAAACACTGAGAAAATTAATTTCAAGATCCATCATGCAGACTTAGAAGAAGATTGAAGATTAAGGAAACTTATTTTCTGTCCGAAGGGGTCTACTATTCCTACTATTTCTACTTTAATGCTTTTCATATAGTCTGGAAGCAGCCCGGGCTGGGCCTTGATCTGATCTGGGTCTGATATGATGATGACTAAGATGGCTGCTGCTGATGTGGAACAGTCTGCTGAATCTGCTGTCTCGGCACTATGTAAAGAAGCTCAATAAACTGCACTTCAAGCTAGAGTTGATTAGAATGTGAAAAAAAAATGTATTTGCCGTATTTCCCGCAGGATTTGGTAAAAGTTTAATTCACCATCAATCGCATCCAGAGGCCATTTTGGTCATCGGCCTTTGATACCGGATATCAAAATCAAAAAATTGGAATAAAAAAATGAATGGAGAAGTTCCAGACTAATACACAGTTGGTCTGGCGATGTCAGGCTAGCATTCCTGACAGTCGAGACACACATGTTAACAACTTAAAATGTAATGTTTATTTAATGTTTTCATATTGATATTATCTTGACTATTATGATCAAGCGTAGACTTTTTTTTTTTTTTTTTTTTTTTACAAAACCTGTATTTATTTGACAGAGGGCTAATGGCTGCTTCCTGTTAGGTGACATCACTGTCCCTGTGACTGTGAAGGCCACCTGTAACATCAGCAGACACAGACCATAGAGCAGCCGGCCGCATAGCGCCTTCATTAAACCCCCAGCTGAAATACCAACAGCAAGGCAGCACGATGGGAACAATTAGGTAGCTGTCCACGCAGAAATACTACACTTAACAGTCACGTATTTTTCTACAGTCAGTCTTCCAAGCTATTGACTTCACACATTTAAGCCCCGCTCACTGTCTCGTTTGGGGCCAAGGGGGGTGAGGAGGGGGGGGGGGGGGGGGCAGGGGGGTGGGGGGGTAGGGGGGGTGGGGGGTCCAGCCCGAGGCCACGGATATGAAGAATGGAGGGTTCTGCTTGGAGCTGTAAGAACCTGTTTGGGCGAACACGACGCGTGTTCTGGGTGGAACTCATCTCACCCCGGGAGGAGATGAGTTAGGACTTTTGCATTTTGTAATCGTTTGCCAATTCTTTGAATTCAAGTGGAAATATTAACCTGAAAAAAAAAAAAAAAAAACAGTTGGAAAACTGTGACTTCATGTGTTCAAACTTTCCTTTCTCTGCTCACACATGCCTGGACAGAGACTCACTTCTCTTTATTGTTCCTCCAGCGTGAATATGAATAACAGGGTGGTGGAGGGAAGGCCAAAGATAAAGCCAGTAAAAAACCCAAACATGAAGTGTGATGTTATTTGGGGTTGTGTGGTGATGTGAGAACCACGTCTCAATGCTCTGTCACGACCGGAACCCCGCAGTGAGAGGGTTGTCCGGACGCCAACGTCATCCCAACACATTGTACCACAAAATAAGAGAAAACCTAAATCACTCAAGTTGCCACGGATTCTGCATCCAGGCAGCGACAGTGAAGGGTTAAACTGCGAGCAAAACTCTGACCGCTCAACAACCTGCTCTTTGTGTACAGGGCTATGGGGAAGGCCATTAGCGGCGCACCGCGCGGAGGTGTGTGACCCTGTACAGGCCTGGGCCTGCGGCTCAACACAGATCCTCTACAATGATAAATATATACGTGTGTATATGTTGTATAGGGGTTCAAAAGAGAGGTGTGTGTGTGTGTGTGTGTGTGTGTGAGAGAGAGAGTGTGTGTGTGTGTGTGTGTGTGTGTGTGTGTGTGTGTGTGTGTGTGTGTGTGTGTGTGTGTGTGTGTGTGTGTGTGAGAGAGAGAGAGTGTACGTGTGTGTGTGTGTGTGTGTGTGCGTGTGTGTGTGTGTGTGTGTGTGAGTGGGTGGGTCAGTATTTGTATATGAGTATTCGTCAGTCTGTGTGTGTGTGTGTGTGTGTGTGTGTGTGTGTGAGAGAGAGAGAGAGTGTACGTGTGTGTGTGTGTGTGAGAGAGAGAGAGAGAGTGTACGTGTGTGTGTGTGTATGCGTGTGAGTGGGTGGGTCAGTATTTGTATATGAGTATGCGTCAGTCTGTGTGTGTGTGTGTGTGTGTGTGTGTGTGTGTGTGTGTGTGTGTGTGTGTGTGTGTGTGTGCGTGTGTGTGGTGTACAGGTGTGGACTGGTCTCCCCGACTCCACCCAGATATACATGACTACTTATTGTGTGGGCAGATTCTAGTGTTGAAAGGATATTCCTTCAAATTGACAGCCGAATACACATCTTCTTTTTAGAGTTCACGGTGAAGGTCAATGGCTTAAGCCTGTGTCTTCAAACCTTAATCTCATAACCACTGGTAACCACTTTAAAAATCTCTTCGGCAGCACATACAATGTTTACTCTGTAATCCTGAATAAAGGTCGCTGACAAAAGCATAATCTGGAATGCATGAATGAGTGTGACTGGGGGTAGGGAAGTGTTTGCTGTTAGTAGTCTTTTTGAAACCAGCCACATATCCTTCATTTGTAGGTTTGATTACTTGTAGGCTGCTGGTTTGCTCCAGTCAATGAGAGACCACGGTCAGAGTGCAGTGTGGTTGCTTAGTCTCCACAACTATTGTGTGCTGTGAGAGTCGCACTCAAAAGCCTGGCCGTGACCTCAGAGATGCAGGATTAAAGAGACATTCACGAGCATCGCCCTCTTAGCCTTGCACTCGAATGCTGATTTTCTGCTCTTTCCCAGCCCAAAACTGCCAATGGAAACACAGAAACACTTACTTACATTTATTCAGATGGATTCTTTTTATATACCTTTATTCAATTTGTGCTATTCCAAACAAGTATACATTACAGTGAACTCGATGTTTAAATAGTAAACTTATTTTAGATATGAAGCCATTTGTTATTCTAAAAAACGTTTTTGGATGATTTGGAGTTTTGAGATTGCTGACATTTAAATGAAAATAATGCACTCTAAATGGTCCAGATTTCTCGTTTCAAGGTCCCAAACTTTAGAGATCCCACACTGCCCCCTAGCGCCCAATAATGGGACCGTTATCTCTGCTAAGTAGTTAATCCTCTTTAGTTTGAAAACTTTCAATTAGTCGTGTTTAATGAAATTCACCGAAGCTTAATAATGATCTACATTTAATTAATATGATGGTTGAAAAGTATAAATGCATGGATGCTGTTTGCTTTACGTTAACATTGGTGAAGGCCTATCACAATTGGCAACCAATCGTCGTTTGGGTGTTCTGCTGGTTGTTTGGTTCAAACATTTCTTCATTTTGAACACGAAATGGCCTTTTACTATATTTGAGCCATTTTGCTCTGGTGTTATTTCCAGGAGTAGGCCGAATTTCCTCTAACGACTAATAAATATTAAATAGGCTATATAAATATTAATCTTCTATCCAAACCAAAAACTAATCAGGGTCATTTCAAAAAATCAAAACCGCTACATGATTACCACAGAGATAAAGGGTTTTACTAGGACATTAATGGAATAAAATACCTAAAAAGTCATATTTGAAATTCCCTTTATCCTTAGGGAATATTGGCTGAATGTATTAATAATAATAATCACACAAAATTAAATCAGTTCACACATTCACAAATACCACATACAGCTATGTGCTATCATTATGATCAAAAAAGACATAATAAGATATCATATATTTGATAAATATGGTTTCAGGAGCGTTCATCGTCCCTGGCTCCGCCCACCGATTCCCACACCGGAAGTTCAGCTGTTGTTGTTACACTGGAACAAAATGGCTGCTGCTCCGACTTTTTTTCAATGAAGACACTGAAATTTCCTTCACATTTCTTTCTCGCGTTGGAGTTACGGTCGTCCGCTATGCAACCTGACAGGCAAGTCCATCCTTTGTATCGAAACGTGTGTTGCATCGTTGGCACGGGGCTCTAGTTATATATACGCCAGATAATAACTTGCAGGTCTCCATGGAACAGGCTAGCATGCTAACGGTAGCAGCCGTTAGCCACCACCAGCAGAGTGCTTGTTGCTGTGCCGACCGCATACCTCTGGTCCCTGTGAGCCCAGTGGCCCGGTCCGCTCTCCTGCACACCAACACGGACGTTTGGTTGATAGGCCATTCACCATACCACCTATTGGTGTTAGTATAAACATATTTGAGATGGATTGAATAACTTGTCCAAAACTATTATGGCTCAGAAGGCGTTCATCGTCAGCTGAAAATGACATCCGAGTGAACTTAGTAGCCAGGCTATCTTGGATGCTGTGATTGTAACTTGTGCCGTTATGCACCTGGTGTATTGATGGTTGGTATACCAGCTCTGTTGCGGGGCATCACGTAACGTGCACTGTGGTCCACCACAGGGTGTGAATGATTTCATTAGGAAGGTGACAGTGTGGGGCTGAAAGGATCAGCATCGTCGACCGACCCTCGCCTTGCAACTGGCGGTGGACCACAATGGTGAGACCTCTCGGTTCATTTGTGCAATAAGTATTGGCATTATTATGTACGTTTTCATGTGTTAGTCCTGACTGATCTTCAATACTTTTTTTTTTATTTCGCCTAGCAACAAGTTTTAGAATATGCATTGGATCGAGCCGAGGTAAGAGTTTCTGGTTAAATTATCCTAGCCTTTGATAAGTTCATGCATGCATCCTTACTATGACACTGCCTGTCATTGATATGCATTAATATCTATACGTATAAAATCTATTTTCCAGTACATTGTTGAAAGTGCTCGACAACGACCTGCCAAAAGAAGAATTGTATCTGGTGGCAGAAAAAGTTTGTATCAGAAACTCTATGAGCTGTACCTGGAGGAGTGTGAAAAAGAGCCAGAGTTAAAGGTAGGGTGTGTACTTGTATGTACAGGATTGCTGTTGATGTCAAGTCACTTTTTCTTTCATGCTAATATTATGTAAACTGAATTGTTACACATGCTGAACATTCTGACTGATTTGTATACAATTGTCTTGCGCACAAAATGTTTACCTTGCTCGAGGTCTCTACCAAATATGTGTTTTTGAATCTAGTGAAGAAATTGAATATACCTAATTACAATTCGTCATCTTCCCATTGCTTTATCTATAAAGTTGAATGAATAATATTCTTTGCCAGGAGATAATTGCTCATTTACAATCAAATCAAAATTGTGCGTTCCTAACCTGTTTAGAAATAATGGAATTACTCCTAATGTAACTACTACACTTGTTTTATGGTGCGTTTTGCTCGTCTTTCAGAATTTGAGAAGAAATGTGAATCTACTGGAGAAGCTGGTGTCCCAGGAGTCTGTGCCCTGCCTGGTCGTCAACCTTTATCCGGGCAATGAAGGCTACTCCCTCATGCTCCGCGGCAAGAACGGCTCTGGTACGCCTCAAGGCCGAGAAGGCCTTCGCCAGAGTGTTAAAAAAACAGTCGGCATGGCCAAAATCTAAACCGAACAGCCTTGCACGCAGAAAACACGACGACAGTGCGACACGAACCTGCTCACGCTAAAAGCTGCATGTGTCTTTGGTGCACTTTCAGGTGTCAAGCGTTGTGCACGTGTAGAAATGTGAGCTGGAGGGGAATTGCTACAGAGCACTATTGGAATGCACACCGAGTCATATGCGCGTTTCCACCGAACCGGAAAGCGGGAGGCCGCCACTACGCCCATCGCTGGCTTTCAAGGCAGGCGTTGAAAGAAACGGCAGAGAGGATTGTGGGAAGGCGACCTTTCCGCGTTGAAATTAGAGCAGTGTTGACTCGCGATGTGAAATTGCGGGCGTCTGCAGCAAAGCGCTGACGAGCGTGAACAGCAGCTGTGTGTTCCCAGGGAGCTGTCGGCAACTGCGTGACATCCAAGCGTTATTGAGTGTAGTTAGTGTTTTTCCTCTGCGTCCGCCCTTCTAAGGGGAAACACTGGCTGAAAAACTCAAAATACTGGCATATACGGTTCACATCAAACATGGATCAAAAAAACGAATAACAACCCAGAAAGCGTTGCTCAAATATAAAAACATCTCATTCCTCCTTCGTTTCACTCAGCATGTCGTGGAGTCGGTGGGGGGGTTTCTGTCCCGCCTGCTCTCTCTGGTCTAAACGAGGGGTGCGTTTGGTTTTTGTGTGTGCGCCGTTTGCAGACTCGGAGACGATCCGGCTGCCGTATGAGGAGGCCGAGCTGCTGGAGTACCTGGATGCTGAGGAGCTGCCCCCCATCCTGGTGGACCTGCTGGAGAAGTCCCAGGTAACGCGGCCTCTCTCACGCGCCCCACGCTCTCCATCAGGTTGGAGTCGGCTGGTGGTTGGGCTCGCTTGGCTCACTGGGTTTGGGCCTGAAACCCCCCGAGGCAATCTGCCCGGCTGCAGCCCTGAGGAAGATGACAGCCCCTACCTGCTCTTAAAAATGTTCATTGTGCATTGCGTCACATGCACACTGTTGCTCCATGTTGTTTTTGGCCCATCTCTCTTCAGGCATTCTATAGTAGTTGTCATCTATATGTCTTCTCTCAGTTAAATACATGGTATTTAGGTGTACAATGTGTGAAGTGAATGACTCACGGGCGTTACCGCGTTCCAGGTGAACATCTTCCACTGTGGCTGTGTGATCGTGGAGGTGAGGGACTACCGACAGTCTGGCAGTGCCAAGATGCCCTCCTACCAGAGCAGACACATCCTGCTCAGACCCACTATGCAGGTAAAGCCCTGTGGTGCACACACAGCACGGGACTCGTGGGAAGTCCTGACCCGGATGTAGTTGTTGTGCCTTGAATACAGTGTTTGTGTGTCTATTGTATAATAACGAAGAATGCTAAGACTTTGGATGGAGTTTTTCATGCCCAAGTGTAGCTAGGCATTCATTGTTTGTAGAACTGATCATGATCTGTCTCTCTTTTGCTAGACTCTGATCTGTGATGTCCATGCCATGACCAGTGACCACCACAAATGGACACAGGTACACACCCTCGAGACTTCTGCCTGCACCACATAAATATATAGCGTGTATATATATATATATATATATACATAGTCTCTCTGGTTAGACAGAGAGACGCGTTGATTATGAGAGGCTGCATTACATAATGGAGATCTTCAGACTCTCCTCGCGTAGTGAGGCAAACTAATGCCTCTCTGCTTGCACATATCACTCACTAAAGAGTATGTGTCCATGAGACTTCCCTCTCTTCTTGGCATATCATATGTTCTTACAGCTCACAGCAGTATACGCACATCCCACTATATAGTCATGTCGCCAGACGCATTGCACGGTGATTGGGTTGGATATGGCACCCGGTCCTGCTCGGTTCCTCTGATAGGCTCTGAAGTGTGTGTTGGTTCTGTCCGCCGTGCAGGACGACAAGCTCCAGCTGGAGAGCCAGCTGCTCCTGGCCACGGCGGAGCCCCTGTGTCTGGACCCGTCCATCTCCGTCACCTGCACCGCCAACCGCCTGCTGTACAACAAGCAGAAGATGAACACGCGCTCCATGAAACGGTAACGGAGAACCCTCCGTCCTAGAACCCGCTGTCCCCGGGTTCTACAGTCGTCGGCTATCAGTAGAGCTCACACCAAAACCAACATCACGATGCGTTGTCTCTGGGGTGACCAGAGACCAAACTATTCCTTTTTTGTATTGATCGGTGAGGTTGTCAGTCATTGACCACACTGTGGTCACGATTCCTTTGAAGCCTGGTGGTTTGCCACACACCTCTGAACACACACACACACACACACACACACACACGTGATCGGTCAAAGCCTCACCCAGCGTTTTTATCAAACCCTGATTTAGCCCTCACCATCGAGAACCTGGTTCTCCTTTGAATGGAACGTAGAACATTCCATGTTTTCTATTGTGTCCTACAATATCGTGTGTGTGTGTGTGTGCGTGCGTGTGTATGTATGTGTGTGTGTGTGTGTGTGTGTGTGTGTGTGCGTGTGTCTCTGTGTGCGTGTGTGTATGTGCTTGTATGTGTGTGTGTGTTGTGTAGGTGTTTCAAGAGGCACTCACGCGCCTCGCTCAACAGACAGCAGGAACTGTCTCACCTTCCGACCCCGCCCCAGCTGCGTCTCTACGACTACCTGCAGCGCCGCAAGGAGCGGCGGCCTGCGCCCGCCATCGACCTCAAGATCTCCAAGACTGGAAACGTGAGCCGCGCACACACACGCATACATACACGCACGGAAATACGCACGCATAGACACACACGCACATGCACGCATACACAGACACATCCATGCGAATATACACACAGACACGTACACACAGACATATACGCACGCAAAAACACACCAATACAAACACATAGACATGCACACACTCCTGCACACACGCGCACACACACACGCACACGTGCACACACAAACATGCACACATGCATGCACAAACACCAACACACACACACACTGAGGCCTGGATTGCGATGGTTTTATAACTTTCTTCCTTTATATTTGTATTAATAAAA
This sequence comes from Urophycis tenuis, assembly GCA_036785325.1. Taxonomy (NCBI): domain Eukaryota; kingdom Metazoa; phylum Chordata; class Actinopteri; order Gadiformes; family Phycidae; genus Urophycis; species Urophycis tenuis. The sequence continues at coordinate 6,517,854 of JAXIVH010000012.1, read as the reverse complement.
TATGTGTGCGTGTCGGAATCAACCTCTTGATCTTTGTTTGCTTTTTCTCCCTCGCTCTCTCTCTCTCCCTCTGCCCCCCCCCCCCCCCCCCCCCCTGCCGCCATGTGATTTTAATTTCCAGTGTGTGGACATGTGGAAACAGAACAGCTGCCAGCTAACTGTACCCAGGGAAATAGACGTACGTAAGACACACACACACACACACACACACACACACACACACACACACACACACACATACACATACACATACACACACACCCATTAAAGCGGAGAGATCAGCCTGGCGCTGGTCTCTGACGACCTACAGTGTTTATGAGTTGGCTCATGCGCGGCGATGTCACTCACCGCTGTTTGCATGCAGAGTGACATCACGCGGACATGCACTGTAGCCGTAGTCTGATCTAGACCCGGCGCCGCCGCTGCTGTTTAACGAAATGTAATGCAAATGTAATGTTAATGTAATGTAATGTTAGTGTAACACGCCTGCGTGCGTGCCTGACCGGTTTCTGTTCGCTTGCCGTCGGCTCTCTCCAGGTGGAGAAGTTTGCTGTGGTGGAAAGGTCTCTGCAGCTGGAGGACCCCCAGCCCACCGTCATCTGGCCCGCCGAGGTACGTCCACGCAGCTGACCGGGCCCCGCCCCCTGGCTCACGGTCCCACTGGGATGACGCCACGCAGGGGGTTAACTGGTTCACACACACCTGTTATCATACCGAAGCACACCTGAAGATGAAAGATTTAGGGATTTCTTCAACTTTAACTTTAATTTTCTCTTTATTTGTCATTGCACAAGAAACACAGAGTGATTTTTGGCAGCGAAATGTCATTGCTATGGCTTCCGGGAGACACAGAGATGCAATGCAAGCAATGTATAAATAGATCAATAAAAATACAGAAATAAAAATATAAACTATGATCAATATAATATAATAATAAAGTGCAAAAGAACTGGATAGTAATGAGAGATAATACTAAAAAAAATGTCAGTGTAGGCATGAAAAAAGTATTGAGAACATTAAAGCAGCAGGGTGGAGATTATTGCACCTTTAATTATTTCATTAAAGGTGCTGTGGGTGAGACTTGAGAGCCGTTTATTGGAGTGTACTTTCTTAGAAATCTTGGCCATCTGTCTGCTCAGCTGTCAGTGAGCGAGGTGTGCTGTGAGAATGTACATTTCAAGTTGACGGCGCCTGCCTGCCTCTGGATGAGCCACTTTAGATTTTAAATGGCTCCCGGCTCATTTCTGACCAATCAGGGCAGCTCTTCCCTGATTGGTTCGGGGTATCCTTCAATTGCCTGTCAATCACAGGTGCGTGAAATGAAATCTGTTGATACCATTTTCTGCTCTCTGTCTTTAGACCTAAAACATAGAGAACACAGCTTTAACGTTATCATCCTTGCAAGGCAGATAGATTAAATTAGTTCAGGACACTCGGGACAGAGGCTGGCGACCAAATGTTTACTGAGACAGATTTTGGAAGTTAAAAAAAACAACATATATTCCCAGCAGATTGCTCCACCAAACAGGAATCAGGCGTCTCTTTAACGTGTGGTGTGTTTCCACTCTGCTGTAATCAGTGTCTGAGGCGTATCAGCGCAGCTGTAACCTGTCACCCGTTGTTCTCGCAGGAGGTGGTGGACGACTACACGTTTGAATGTGAGGTGGGAGGGCAGGCCCAGAGGACCAAGGTCTCCATCTTCCAGTCGATGGGGGACCCGCTGGTCTACGGCAAGATCTACTGTGCCAAAGAACCAAAGACCGAGGATGAGTCCTCTGACCTTAAGCTCATCCACCCACCGTAAGGAGGACTACGGACGTGTCTGTCTGCACTGTTTTCATGTGCAATGTTTCTTGGTCTGCATGAATGTGTTGATCTCTATACCTCCAGTCTAGTTTTATACATACAAAGTGTCTCGGGGTGCAACTGACACTTTTCAGTTTTCATAGTCGCTCTCATCTAACAAATATTTTCTTTGCTTAATCGTTTAGTCTATAAAAGGTCATGAATAATAGCGATGTCATCACCAGTTAGCGGAGTCCAAAGTGATGTCTTAAATGTGGCAGGCTTTATCTGACAAGCAGCCAAGGAAAGCTGAACGATTCCTCTGATTTATGTCCATGAGCCAAATATTTGAAATTGAACTGCGACGTTGTGCAGCAAATGTTTATTCTTTGTACTTTGATAATAGACTTACATTTTTAATCAATCATCCAAACAAGATTTGATGATTCAATTTCTGTCGCTGGGCTAATCCATTCATCGACCCCTCGCTGCAGTACTAATCTTTTTGTTATTGACCCTGTAGTGGAGCTAATATGTTGATGGTGCATATCAATGACAGTATATGCATTTGTAACTGGGTTTGGTCATATGTTTTAAAGCACAGTGTGTGTTTTGATGAACCTTCCCTGCACATGTTTTATCGTGACCCAACTTGTTTCTCCTCTGGCTTCCAGGTTCCTCATAGGCTCCAAGATCGATGCGGACCGGTGAGTCCTTCTGAACACGCTTTCCATCGCTCTCACCGTGTTTAAAAGTGAACACAGAGGGACGAGGAGAGCGATATTACATTGTGTGTATGTGCGTGTCCGTGTGTGTGTGCGTGTGTGTCTGTGTGTGTGTGTGTGTGTGTGTGTGTGTGTGTGTGTGTGTGTGTTGTGTGTGTGTGTGTGTGTGTGTGTGTGTGTGTGTGTGCGTCCCCACAGCTTCCTCACGCAGTACAAAGGCGTGTACGAGAGGGACGTCAAGTGTGCTGTGAAGATGTCCCACAACTCCGTCAGCCAGGCGCCTCCCTCTCCCAGCAAGGACACGGAGGTGGGTTTGGTTGTTGCTGTTTGCTGTTTGCTCATGAGCCGATGCCCCGGCGTCGTGCGCTGAATACCAGGCTCTTCCACCGCGGTGCCGCGGAGCCCATGGGAAATCTTTCAGGTTTTTTTCCGTTACTTCTTGTGTGTGTCTGCACTCGTATGCAGATATCTGTAGATGGAGGTTAGCCGGCATTTTGTGTGAATGTTAAAAACTCGTACACGACGTATCTGTGTGTGTGCATCGGGCGGGGGAACGTTTGGCTCCTTCCTTCAAAGTCGCACTCGCAAGTGTTTGAGAAGTGTATGAGTAGTGTTTGAGTACGGGAGTCCTCAGTTTGAAAACTGTTTACCGGGTGTAAACCAGCTACTTGTGATGCAGTCCAGTCCGAGGACGGCGTCTCTCCACTCCAAGTCCATTCACGCATCTCAAGTTGCTCACTGAGCGTAAATAATCGCAGCGTAAACAATGACATCGAGGATATCCGCTGGCTGCCCTCGAACACTCCCCGCGCCCCCCCGCCCCCGGAGGCTGAGCCGTCACCAGACGATAGCCGATGGCTTCTGAGATTGATTTGGCTCCCTCTTGACTGCGTGGGAATGACTTCTAAACTGTTGTTGTTGCCTCTGCAGGGAGACGGCCTGTCTGCGCTGGTCCAGACGTCGGTCCTGGGTAAAGGGGTGAAGCATCGGCCCCCTCCAATCAAACTACCATCGGGAACCAGCAGCAGCACCTCAGGTACGGCCCTCACCTGGCCCAGGTACGAACACCTGGCTCAGGTACAAACACCTGGCCCAGGTACGAACACCTGGCCCAGGTACGAACACCTGGCCCAGGTACAAACACCTGGCCCAGGTACGAACACCTGGCCCAAGTACAAACACCTGGCCCAGGTACAAACACCTGGCCCAGCTACAAACACCTGGCCCAGGTACGATCAGATGGCCCAGGTATGATCACCTGGCCCAGGTACAAACACCTGACTCGGGACCAACCATGACTTGCCTGTGTGTAATCCGGAGACCATGTGCGGCCATGTTAATGGCTTTCTTAATTTGATATCAATCAACTCGACGTCAAAGCATTGGGTCCATGTTGGCTATGGCCACACAGACCAGACATGTTTTATTACCCTTTCAGCCAGCTTTATTACCCATTCAGCCCAGCGCTCACAACAAATGGCGTTTCAGAAAACAGGAGGCAGACAGTATGGCTGTGTCTTCAATTATTCTACGATGGCTGGGGTTGTGTGTCTATTGCCAGGCTGACGTTTATTTTTGAATACAGCTTGTTGGCTTCAGCCAGGCCCGGGAAATAGAGCATGGGTAACCATGATTATTGATATTTATTGTTATGTGTAGTTTTGTCCAGTTTTGTTAATTCAATGTGATGTTGTTTTGATGTACTTGGCTCACTGGGAGCACTGATCTGGAGGTCTTCCTGTCGCCGTCTACTGCGTAGGTAACCCCTACAGCTCCCAGGCCACCAGCGGCCTCCTCAAGTGCCCTACGCCCCCTCCTGTCAAGAACCAGTCTCTCACCAGAAAGCACTCCCTGGAGCTGGGTCAGATGGGCCTGCTGTCTCCCTCTGCACTCTCCCCCATGGCCTCCACCCAGAGTGAGCGGCCTCCGTGTGTGTGTGTGTGTGTGTGTGTGTGTGTGTGTGTGCGTGTGCGTTCACTCAGAGTCTGGCGTGTGTGAGTGTACATCAACATGGTATGTGTATGTGTTGCACTTGATCGATTTGTATTTATTAAGCGCGGTCACGGCTCTGAACGCGAGCTCTGTCGTTGGGGGGGGGGGGGGGGGGGGGGGCGATAACAAGCATTCCAGGGGTCCCTCGGGGGGGGATCTGCGCTCCTCAGTGGTTCTGAGGGTTTTTTTTTTAGGAGCCCGTCATTCATCCAAAGGCAGTGGAGCTCCAACCAACGCCAACTGTTTCATCGCTAGCAATTAGCCCCAGCGGTGTTCTGTGTTTTTTTTATATCTCGCAACCAAAAGCAGCTGCGAAACAAACTAACCAGAGCCAGGCCGGGCGCCATCAGCCCTAGCCAAAACCTCAGCCCCCGCCGCGCCCCCGGGTTCAGGGCATACCGAGGGGGGGGGGGGCGAGGGGGCGGGACTCCTCTGGCGACGTTGATTTGATTGAAGGTGCGCGTTCCGCCTGCGTAAGGTGGTCCACGGGGGCCGGGCGGCTGGCGGTAACCTGCGGGAGCGTGTCCAGACACCCAACGCGGGATTTAATGAATGCAGAATGCTCTTTGAAGTTCAACAGCCCCCGCGCTGTGTTTGCAAGCACATGTGGACGTCCTGCATGGAGTCTTCCCAGAGCAGGAAACAGAGATAGGAGAGAGAGAGGGATAGAGAGAGAGAGAAGGAGAGAGAGAGAGAGGGAGGGGGAGAGAGAGGGAGAGAGAGAGAGAAGATTGTTGTTGATGCCGAAGAACAAGAAGTGCCAGGAACTCTATATAGTTTAAGCTGAAGTTGTTCATTGGTCTCGTAGGCCTACGAGGAGAAGCAGAGGATTTCATCGAGCAAAAGATTTGTGCGTGAATCTTCCTCAGTTGAGAGAGCGAGCCCCTGTCTGCGAGACTGGAGCTGAAATCTAGTTCATGAGCACAGAGCGTGGGACGCTGTGGGCCTGCTGTAGTTCCATTTGTGTCGTTCATCCACACTGGTTACCGGCAGAAGTGATGCATCCAGATGTGATGCATCTGATCTCATGATTATTGTCCTCCATCTTTCGTCCCTCCCTTTCTCCCCCCCCCCACACACAGGGTCCAGCACCCCCACCAAGCCCTCCACCCCCACGCCCACCAACACCCCCTGCTCCACCCCCCACCCGGTCGACTCCCTCCTCTGCGCGCCCCTCTCGCTGACCACGCCCACGGACGCCCAGGCCCCGCCCCCGGCCGCCATGTTGGCGCCCTTCGCCCAGCAGCAGCTGGCCCTCAGCCAGCCGCTGCCCGTCATGACCGTCCCCCTGCCCCAGCTGGGGACCACCATCGCCACGGGGACCACCGCCTCCACCGTCATGGCGGGCCCGGCGGGCCTCAACTTCATCAACGTGGTGGGCCCCGTCTGGTGAGCAGAGCGTGGCGCCGCTCCCCGTGATGGTTCACTCGCTTTGTTTGTTTCTATTGCCGCTCTCCTCCCTCGTTCTCTCGTCTTCTTTGTCTCTTCGTTGCGTGCTTTTAATTTGTAGTTGTTTGTTTTTTTTTCTGGTCGCAGTTGTTAGTGTGTTGGCGCATTCATGTCGAGTGAACAATGTTCGCTCTTTTTAGTCATATCGATGTGTTTGTTTTTGTTTGCTTGTGTGTCCGTGCAGCAGTCCACAGACACTAATGACTGGCTCCAACCCCATGCTGGGACCAAGCCTTAACCTCAGTGGGATCCTGCCAGCGGGGGGGCTGATGCCCGCCATGCAGTCCACATCACAGACCGGTACAGCGTGTCCTCCTTCCTATTAGTGGTTATACAGTACTGGTGCCTTTTGTTCTGTCGTCGTCGTCGACGTCGTTGTTTAATGGTGGCCGTCGGCCATTTTGAAATACATCTTTGATTTAAAAATAAAAAATAAAGAGAGGAAAGGCCTGTGTGTGCCGTGGGTCACCATGTTGATTCATTCAATCGTTCCTTCATTTGTTTATGGGAATCTGCTTTTCTCAGTTGGATTGATAACATCCGACATCCGTGTGTGTGTGTGTGTGTGTGTCTGTGTCTGCCTGTGTGTGCCTGTGTGTGTGTGTGTGTGCCTGTGTGTGTCTGTGCCTGTGTGCCTGTGTGTGTGTGCCTGTGTGTGTGCCTGTGTGTGTGCCTGTGTGTGTGTGCCTGTGTGTGTGCCTGTGTGTGTGTCTGTGCCTGTGTGCCTGTGTGCCTGTGTGTGTGTGTGCCTGTGCCTGTGCGTGTGTCTGTGCCTGTGTCTGTGCCTGTGTGTGTGTGTGCCTGTGTGTCTGTCTGTCTGTGTGTGTCTGTGTCTGTGTCTGTCTCTGCCTGTGTGTGTGTGTGTGTGTGTGTGTGTCTGTGTGTCTGTCTGTGTCTGTCTCTGCCTGTGCGTGTGTGTGTCTGTGTCTGTGTCTGTGTCTGTCTCTGCCTGTGTGTGTGCCTGTGTGTCTGTGTCTGCCTGTGCGTGTGTGTGTGTGTGTGTGAACCCCACAGGGAGTCCCTTCGGCCTGAACAGCACCACCGGGTTAGGCCCTCTCAACCTGCTGCAGGTGAGCTGTCCCCTCTGGGCCCGGACGCGCTCTGCTCCCGTCGCCGTGATCGATTTCGGACCACAAATGAAGTCCAGATCCGTCAGCATCTCGGGGGTTTCACCGCGATGCGATTACCCAGAAAGTGGATAAACCGCGATATTGAATTATGGCGGGCCGAGTGCCAACGCGGGCCGTTCCAGTAAAAAGGATGCAGTTGTGTTTGCTTGTTGTTAGGGCCTGCCTGGCTGATCGGATCATTCTGCTAAAACACTTTGTTTTTTTCCCCCTCCTTTGCATCTCCGCTCGTCCCTTCCCCCCCCCACCGGGCCTGGGTCCGGTCCCACCGACCCGTCGCGTGCCTCCTCCAGATCCCTACGGGTCCTCTGATCTTCAACTCCCTGCAGCCGCAGCAGCAGCAGCAGCTGTCCCAGTTCTCCCCCCAGCAGAGCCAGTCGGCCACCTCCAGCCCCCAGCAGCAGGGCGATATGGTGAGGAGCCCCTCTGCCTTTTATCACCGCGCGTCCCACCGCCTGCCTGGCCGGCTGGCCCGGAGGGCTCCCCGGGGAGCGGTGGATATCGCAGCACACATACGAGCCTCACAGAGTGATTTATTATCAAATGGGCAGGATAGCTAGGCGGGGATCATCTGCCTGGTGCAAAAGCCCACTTGGTAATAATGACTAAAACTATTTAGAAACAACCAAAGGTTTTCATTTCCATTTCACTTCACTTTTTTTCTTTTTTTTGTGTTTATCCCTGTTTTTGCTTTAATCTCTGTGTGAAAGTTATATGAAATTGATAAACTTCTAAATAAAGTATTTTTAAAAAGCAAACCTATCAAAGGTCCAGGTGTAAGATGAAGGAAGTGTCCCTGAGGTGAGCGGTGCAGTCTCGACTCGGGGACCCTTCACTCCTGGACAGTGACTGTGGCTTGCCTTCGCGTGACCTTTGACCTGTGTTGCAGGGTGACCAGGACCAGAGTCTGGGCAACCAGCAGACGGTCATCAACCTGGGAGTGGGGGGCTTCATGTCTCCCCAGGGTGCAGGTAGGACACACACACACACACACACACACACAGACACACACACTGTTCACACAAACCACGCAGCGTTTCAGTAAAGCTGCCATCCGGACATCACATGTCCGGACATCACGTGTCAATAGATATGTGATATTTATCGACATGTGAGACGTGACTAATCCCACATGTTTTTCGGACGTGGTCTCTGGTATTGTAGAGTGAGTTAGTGGCGGGTGGGCAGCCAGATGTGGGACGGCCGTTAGCTGGGTTTCCTTGACGACGTAATGTCAACGGACCAGGCGGTGCACCGGGAAAGGGTTCAGTTTGCCGGGAGAGTAAACGGCGATGCCAAGGCAGGGGGAAACATGGCTGCCTCTGACGGTTTGAGAGACTGACCTCAGGGAGAGAGAGAGAGAGAGAGACGTGGACCGAGGGCAGTGCGCCGGGAACCTCCGCGGATGTCTGAAACATTGTACATTGTTCTGTTGTGTTGTTTTCTTTGTTTGCCCCTCCCCCCCTCCACCACCATCACCACCTTGTATACCTCCCCTCCTCCCCCCTCTGCTGTCTCCTCCCCCCTCATGTTCTCTCACCGTTCCCCCTCAACTCGTTCTAACCACGTCCACGTGGTGAATGCCACCACCCTCGCCTCGTCCTGTGTTTAACTCTCTTCCTCTCCATCCTCTCTCACCCCACCCTCCCCCCCCTTCAACCTCACCCCCAACTGCTTGGCTTTCTCTTCCCCCCCCTTCAACCTCACCCCAACTGCCTGGCTTTCTCCCTCCCCTCCTCTCCCCTTCCAAACCTCTTCTCTTCTACCTCCTCTTCCCCTCTGTGTGGGGGTGTGCCTCCCCCACCTCCCTCCCTCCCCCCTCAGTGCTGTCCCAGCTGGGCTGTGGGCTGGACAGGCCTGGCCCCCTGCTGCCTCCTCCCAGGCTCCAGCACCAGCTCCAGCCACACATCCAAGTAATCCAGCCGCATCCTTACAACCCACACACCTGTCTGTCTGTAGGGGGACGGGGACACGCACATGCACGCACACACAAAGACGCACACGCGCACACAAGCACGCACATGCACTTTGGCTCATACATGCAGAGACACTAAATACTTTTGTGTTGAGATCTTTATATTTGTATGTCAACACGATGGGAGTGGTCACGCCAACACATCTTAAAGCTCTGTCCCTGGGGAGACAACACCATTGTGGTTTCTGGTGTTTGTTACATTTACAAGCTTGAAAGCAGCAGACACTTCTGGAAGTGAATCAGAAGACCCGTTGTGGTGTCGTAACACATCTCTCCTGCCCCCCCCCGGGGTGACGCGGCGCCCTCTTCTGATTGGTTGTGGTTTGTGCGAATCAACGCTTGGTGTGGCACACGCTTCCCTCCACTCGGCTGACCGCGGGGTCGTGAGGTCAGGGTTCACGGCAGGCCAGGCGCCCCCTCCCCCCCCCTCCCCTCCCCCCTCTCCCGGGCTGCTGGAATGTTACCGTCAGCCTCCAGAGCTCTGATGAAATGTTATGTCAGGCCGCTACTCTGATTCCCTCTCCCTTGGTGCTCCTCGGCTGTCCTGCATCACTGCCCCGAAACACAGCCTCCCCCCCCCCCTCCCCCCGACTCCCTCTCTCTCTCCTTCCATCTCTCTCTTTCTCCCTCTCTCTCTCTTTCCCCCTCTCTCTCTCTTCCTCTCTCTCTCTCTCTCGCTTCTGGCTTTAGCGTCTTCCATGGCTGCCGTCTCCGTTTCACTGCAACCCGTTAACCTCTCCGTCCGCGGCGGCCGTGTCCGTACCAAACCCCCTCAACTCTGCTTTTCTAACCTTCACGGTGGAGCTTGTGTCAGAGGTCACAGGTCAAAGGTCAGCCATAGCATCAGGCCGGTGCTGTGGTTGTCTGGGTGCCGTGGACCTTGTGTGGGGTTTGGTTTTAACTTCATGCCAGGGCTTGGACTGAAGCCTGGGTTTCATTCAGTCAATGGGCTTCACATGACATGTCCTTTTTGAATACACAAGTGGATTTCCCCGGCTACACACATGCCCACACGCACACACACACACACACACACACACAGGCTGCTGGCTGCCATTGCTTGCGCTGTGGCTAAGATTTCGCTTACGAACACGAGTGGGTTTTGAAAGTCGACTTGTACTCGGCCTGTTAACTTTTAACATGTGAAGGCGAGGAGCCGGTCAGCTCAGACTGACCGGCCAGGGCTGCCTCCGGATTCACAGGCAGACTTTGTTTTTTCATCCCAAAAAGTCACCGTGTTCTTAACTTTTTAGCTTGACTCTTTCTGCGGCACAGAAAACGATCCAATCTGAATCCCCTTGTGGAACGAACCCACCTTTTTTCAAATTTTCGTCCTCTACACGGACACATTATTGTGAATTATGATTCTGCGCAACAACAAAAAAATAAAGCAACGAGTGTAGTCATGTCGCCATGGTAACCGCATCCCCCCCCTAACGATGGGTCTCGCCCCGTTTCCCCCCTCCAGTTGCAATTCTTGCGGCACCAAATGCAGCAGCGAACGGCTTCGGCGGGCCTCCGGGAGGACCCGGCTACCGCCAACCTGCCAAGAAGTAAGAGGAAGAGGAGCGCGCCGCAGGCCCTGCCCAAATGACAACGACGATGATGATGATGATGATGATGCAATCCCCCATCCCCCCACGCCCCGCCCACCAACCCACCCACCAACCCAACCCGCCCTGCCGTGGCCTCACGGGGACGGACGGAGCCAAACTGCGGTCCATCAGGCTCAGTGTGGAGACTGGTGGGGGGGGGAGGGAGGGGGGAGGAGGGAGGAGGAATGGGGGAGAGATAGGACGTTTTTTTTGCAGACTTTGTATCAATTTGTTTCTGCTTTTTTGTTTTGTGGCTAAGGAAGGAAAATTAGGTTTTGAGGAGAGCTGGTGTGGTCAGGCGGTGTTGAGGAACCAAGCGCTCTGCGGCCGTGGAGGACAAAGAGGATTTAGCTTCTGTTGGGGTTTTGTTTTTTTGTTTGTTTTTGTTTGTTTTTTTACAGCGAGGGGCCACTACCCACGGGGGAACCGTCTTTGTATTTTTGCAGGTAACAGAGGAAGGTTCTGGTGGGCACAGGGCTTCCACAGAACCCTACTTCCTCCTCAGGGGGGGGGGGGGGGGCGGCGAAGCTCTCTGTACTGAGGCTGCTCCACCGAAGGGTGCGTTTGTTTTTTGTTTTTTGTTTTGTTAGGGGGGGTCCCATCCTCCCTCGGCCTGCCCCCCCCCCCCCCACCCCCACCCCACCCTTCCATCCTGGCCCGTGTGGACCGGGGGGCGGGGCCAGTGGGGGTGGGGCGGGGCCGGGCCGGGCCGGGCCTTGAAGCACAGGCCCGCGGGGCTCTCGGACAGACGGTCGGCAAACACTAGAATCAGAAGCCCGCCGAGACGTCCAGCCGAACGCACGGCGGAGTGGACCGCTCCTTCTGATTGGTTCAGGGGCCAACGGGTGGCCCTCGCGGCCGCAGATGAAGTGAAAACGGCCCCCCACTCTGAGCCAATCGGGAAAAGAAACAAAAAGCCATTGGGGTAATGTGTGTGTCGCCCCATTTGGCAGCGTCCCTGTGGGATTGTGGGTAATGAGTTTGGCTCCGTTCAAATCCCAGAGGTGGTGGCGGTGGGGCGGGGCAGCCCCCCCTTACCTCCGTGGGCCCCCTGGGAGCCTGTCACGGGGCTCCGGCGAGGACTCGCACCCCAACATGCAAGATGTATCTGCTTCTTTTGTACAGCACATTCTGAGAACGCCTTTCCTTTTAACTAGCTCCAGAGCCAAGAGTGTATTCTTACGAAAAAGTGTACGAGTGAGTGAGAGAGAGAGAGAGAGAGAGTGTGTGTATGTATGTATGTATGTGTACGTGTGTGTGTGTGTGTGTGTGTGTGTGTGTGTGTGCGTACGCGTGTGTGTGTGCGAGAGAGAGAGAGATATTTCTGAACACTGAGGAATAATTTTTTTAAACAGTCTTTGTCAGCAGTTTTATTGTTATGGAGAAAAAAATGAATATATATTGACAGTTGAAAAAATACAAGTTTTAGATACAAAAAAAAAAGGACTGCTTGTGACTCTTCATTTCCCCGACGTGACGCTCTGGGCCACCTTGTCGATGAGCTTCCGGATCTCTCTGTGGCGCGCCTGCGCTCGGCTGATGCACTCCTGCAGCCTCTCCGCGGCAAGCGGCGTCCCACCTGGCGCCGGGGGGGGGGGGGGGGTTAGTCAACCAGTTAGTCAACTAGTTAGTCAAGTGAGAGCAGAACCTGGTGCTGGTCTGTTGCCTTCCATACCAGGATGTTAACTCACAAAGCGTTCTGTATCTACAGAAAGCTGCTGCGCTACAAAGCCTCCCCTTTCGGTCTTAAGAGGAAGTGGAACCGAGTGGCCGAATGGTTTTTAACATTATCTCATTTTAGACGGAAGGATGTAAGTAAGCGACCGGTAAACTAAATCAAGAATCAACTCTCACAGCCGGCCGACATCTCTTATCTCGCCGTCCCGGCGCCATGAAAGCCATTACTGAGTGTCTGATGTGGAGCGGCGCCCGGGCAGTGGTGACCGCAGGGGGGGTGGTGACCGCAGGGGGGGTGGTGACCAAGGGGGGGTGGTGACCACAGGGGGGGTGGTGACCACAGGGGCGGTGGTGACCACAGGGGCGGTGGTGACCACGGGGCGTGGCGTCTGACCTGGCTTGTGGACGGAGCAGAGGCGGCCTTCCTCGTCGGTGACCACGGTGAGCCGGGAGGTGGCCAGCCGCTCCTCTTCGGCGGTGGGATCCACGATCAGCACGGCGCTGCGAGGCGTCAAGAGAACCGACATCGACTTCACCAAACTTCATTCAACACTTGTGGGGCAGCCGCGGCCTAGGGCTTCGTACTTGTAACCGGAGGGATGCCGGTTCGAACCCCGACCAGTATGAACGGCTGAAGTGCCCTTGAGCAAGGCACCTAACCCCTCACTGCTCCCCGAGCGCCACTGTTACAGGCAGCTCACTGCATCGGGTTTAAGTGTGTGCCTCACCATCAATGTGTTCTGAGTGTTTCACTAATTCACGATTGGGTTAAATGCAGAGACCAAAAATGTCCCTTGTGGGATCAAAAGAGTAATTCTTCTTCTTTCTTCTTCTTCTTCTGTGACTGAATGAATGAAAAACAAACAGGACTCGAACTCACTTGTCGAACACGCAGAAGGAGGAGCCCACGGGGTGCTTGTGAACCTGCAGCGGCGTTCTGTTCTTCAAGTTCACTTCCGGCAGACTCGTCTCGGCGTTTATCATGACCTCTGGAAGTTGTGCTGTGAGGAAATAATACAATTGGAACACACAAATGCAATTATAGATTAGGAATCACGTCATAAAAAAGTAAAAGGGTATAAAATACAACATAACGACCACCAGTTTATTATTTAACAAGCATTTCAATCAAAATATAAGTCAAATGTAAATGTAGTTACAGTTACAAGAGACCTATAGGGGGCATGGTTCAGATGGCTAAATCATAGTGGATGTCAATGCATTAATGGTGTGTACCGTGTGTGTGTGTGTGTGTGTGTGTGTCTCACCGTTCTTGAGCGCTGCCAGCAGGGCGATGATGCACGCGTCCAACAGGTTGCCGTCGTAGTCCAGGCACATGAGGTCACAGTACAGCACCCAGCACAGCTAGAAAAACACACCCAGCAGGGACCCCACCCCGAGCGTGAATACCCTCACCATGGACCGGGCCGCCGACCCGACACCGCGTGGTTCCGCCTCGCGGTTTCCTTTACCTTTCCTCGCTCGATGCACAGGTCCTCCGTCTTCACCACCTCCGAGCTGAAACCAAATCAGAACGTGTTTTAATTAACAGCGGGCTGCTGAATGAACCCGGGTTCGGGTTGAAAGAAGAAGAAGAATTACTCTTTTGATCCCGTGAGGGAAATTTGGTCTGCATTTAACCCAATCGTGAATTACTGGAAATACACTGAGCACACAGTGATGGTGAGGCACACAGTGAGGTGAAGCACACTAATCCCGAGGCAGTGAGCTGCCAACAGCGGCGCTCGGGGAGCAGTGAGGGGTTAGGTGCCTTGCTCACAGGCACTTCAGCCGTTCGTACTGGTCGAGGTTCGAACCGGCAACCCTCCGGTTACAAGTCCGGAGGGTTGCCGGTTTCGAACCCAGACCAGAAAGCTCTCTGAGTCGGGAATGCAGGGCGGGTACGGTTAGGGTACGGCACCTTTCGATGACGTCGGCGACGAACTGGCTGGCGGCCTGGGCCTGCTCCCCCGGGGCTCCGGGCTTGAAGCCAGACGAGCACAGCGGCGGCAGGTCCACGTTGGGCACTGCAACACACGCGCACTGTGAGTATCTCCCCCTGCAGCCCCTCGGGAACACAAGGTGGAAGCTTCTGACTGCCCCCCCCTCTACCCCTGTCCCTTTGAGGTGTCTCTGCGTCCACAGAGTATAGATGCTATTGACTCCAAAAATGCTTCTTCTATTGTTGCAGCCATCATGGGGGGCATTCACTTTATTTAGTACTGCCATGGGAACTATACGTATTGCTGTATATTATATATACCTACGTAGTTACTGTAGCGGTACGACGAACTATCTCATCTTATTCCATTAAACATTCACTGTGATATATTTATATATTTATTAGTTTCTATTATAGTTTGTACGGGTATATTAGCTTACACTTAAGTTGAGTAACTAAGTATAAGCTAATATAACAAAATGTTAGGCTAGTTGGTTTTTATTTATTTAGTTAGTTGGTAGTTAGTTAGTTGGTTTATAAGTTACTCTAGTTTATTGTTATATTGTTGTTAATTGGTTATATTAGGTATATTTTTTTATATTAGGGTATATTTTATTTTATTTTAGGTATATTTTATTTGTGTATATTTCTTTTCCTTCTTTGTTTTGATCTGTTGCAAAATAATTTCCCTCCGGATGAATAAAGTCTCTTGAATCTTGAATCTTGAATGGCGGAGCAAGATTCCCAACCACTTCCATAAATGACATGCATCTGAAGTCACTGTACTTTTCTGTAGATGACAATGTCTGCTGGATAACTCAGTGATAACTCACCTATGTAACCTTTGTCAGGGGCCTCAACAGATGGGTTGGCAAACTCCTGTGGATGAGGGAGAATCCTGTGTCAGGTGTCTACATGTCTGAAGAAGCACTGAAACAAGGTCGCATGAGACGCATACCATTTTGATCCCACAGATGACTGTTGTGTTTCCAATCTTAACCAGTGCCGAGCCATCTGCTGTTGAAATGGATCCTAAGGAAAGAGAGAGGTAAGCATGTGTACAGTAAATAATAACAATATTTTGATACTTGATTCAGTTTTGTTTGCAATACTAAATTTCCCTCACCTATGTTCAGTGTTGTGGTTCGGAATTCCATGAGTTCTCTTCCATCAGGCCGGCAGTTTTCTTTCTAAATAAAACACACAAGTGGCCGTGAACACAAGAGGCTTGATTAGTTAACTGCCATGTTTGACGACCACCATTAGACTACTAGCATTGTTGTTGTACTGCAGCCTTGACGTTTGTCAGGGGATGTTGTGCCACTAACCAGAAAACTTCTGTGATATTCCAGAGGCTCAGCGGTTCTGAAGTGGATGTAAGAATAGATGACAAGATCATTATTCATCAACATTCGTATACATTTAATCCCGAACTGAAAATGAATGAAAAATAAACAGTGCAAATCAATGCAGAATAAATTTAAAAAAAAATAATAATAAAAAAAAAAAGAATATATAAATACTTTCGCCCATTAGACTTTTTTTGTTATAGAAAATAATAAATCCATACAATACAACACATCTCTCTATGTGTGAGTTGCCTGGTAGATTAGAGATCATTGAGTGACACAATTACTGAAATCCACTTTCGTTAAGATAAGATATGGATACGTAAAATATGGATAAGTTCAAGTTCAAACAAACAAACACACAGGCTCGGCGGTCCGACCAAATAGGACAATGAGGTCCACTTCTACAAGGTACTGAATGATGAATAGTGGTCAGAATTGTAATGACGCCCTGATCCCACGTCTATAACTCAGGGATCGGCAGACTTTCAACTTTAATATTGCCATAAACCGCATGATGAACGTTCCGCTCACAGCGATCGCGTTCGCAAAGTGAAATTGACACAATAGTTGTCATCAGTAAAATAGTCTTACTTGAAACCAGCCGCCATGATGTTTTGATTTACCACGTGGGTTTCACTCGGGAAGTACGGTAGCCGCATAACGACAATATAAGTCCAGAAGTAAATAAAGAGCGTGTTAGCAACGCGACTGTTGACTATACTATTCATGTTTAAAAAAGAAACCACAATATTTATTACTTCATACGTTATTACATTTTGCATGGCTATAATATGCACCACGAGGTTTTAATAACTATGTCCAATTATCAATGCTCTTCCCGACAGATAGGGGTCAGTATATAAGCTAACACGTAGCGGTAGTCGGCCACTAATGACGTGGTCTAAGGGACGTATTCTACTTCCTCCTTCAAGCTGTGTTCGGTTCTGATTGGAAGCGGTGTTGGACAGCCTAATCAAATGCTCGTCTAAAGAATGATTTCTTGTTCCTCTTACAAACATCCCCCGCAATCCTGCACTGAAGAGAGGACCTTTAATTGCCAAAACGGATTGCACCCTTGAGTGTTGAAACTAACCTTAACTTGTCAGTGTACCTGCTGATCTGTCATACCTGGCTGGGCATGGATGATGGATTTCCTTTGTGATTTAGTTCAATGCCTTGTTGCTCTGGCAGCTATTGCGTTTATAGCAGTAAGTACAAAGACATGCACATGTCATCATCCGTGTGTATGGTCGTATGTCTAATTTAGAGCATTGCCATTGTCAGTACATGTATACATGTATACACCCTAAGCATGTCACAATGTGACATGATTCTTCTGTTTCCAGGTGTTGGTGCTTGCACACGTCACGGCCACCGTGGTGGATCTCACTCGACATGAGAAGGAGAAGTGCTTCCACACGGCTGCGGGGGGGATGGAGACCCTCCCCAGCCTCCACGACCCTCCGTCCCGGGAGCTGTCGGTCGTCGTTCCGGCTTACAACGAGGAGCTCCGAAGTGAGTCATCTCATCATCAGAAGGACGATGTCTCCATTGGTTCATTAGTCTGTGTTGTTTGTTGTGTCAAACTACTGGCTGGGTTACCCCTTTAAAGTTAAACTTGTTAGTTATCAGTGTCCATGAAACACAACTCCCTCCCAGCCATTTCTGTGTAGTCTGATGTATTAATTAAAAAAAAGACATCTGCTTGGCATTGCACGTAGGCCTACATATAGCTGTGACAACCGTATCAAAGCAGCATTGGAAATTAGTGCTTTCAGCATTTCAACAGTTCCTATATCTCTAAATAGGAGTATGTTTGATATGGGTTATGATTTCTACATTCATCTCCTTGTGATGGTGAATTTGCCCATTCAGAAAGACGACTTTACAAAAGAAAAACCAGTTTGGTGTATCTTCACCCTACAGCCTCATGGGTTGTGGGATCATATGTCATTTTCCACCTGTAGTCAACAAAGGGTACTGTTCCTGTCATTTCAGTGCCTACGATGCTAGAGGAAGCTATGGATTACCTGGAGACGAGACAGGTCTGTAACTGTGAACTGATGATAAACATAGCATTACCATCGCAGTGCTTCTTTAGCCTTTATCTTTTACAGGTATTTTCTTCTGTGCTGCTCACCCATCTCCCATCACCTCATCCTCCGTTACCCTTAGTGTCCACCAGGGGGCAGCATTCGATCAAAAACACTTTTTTCTTTTCATCCGCAGAAACGTCAGCCTTCATTCACCTACGAGGTCCTGGTGGTGGATGATGGCAGCTCAGACAAAACCACGCAGGTAGAACCCCCTTATTTACGGCTCGCTCGGGTACCTCCTTACTACCGTTGATACCAGGTCCTAGGCGCGACAGTAGGCGTTAATGTGAGTGTGTTCCAAACGAACATGCCTCTTCCCTGTTCAGGTTGCCTTGCAGTACACCAAGAAGTTTGGCGCAGACAAAGTGCGCGTTCTGACCCTGGTGAGGAACCGAGGGAAAGGAGGAGCCGTGCGAATGGTACGAAGCCCACCCTAAAACCTATTGTAATGTTATTGTGATGTTATTGTAATGTCATTGTAATGTTGAAAAGCTACATTAGCCCAAACCACACAGTAATTCAACATCCCCCATTAATATACGTATAATTTTATTTTGTTACGTTTTATATCCCTTGAGGGTTAAGTGGGAATCGAACCCCAAACCTATGGTAATGTCATGCTCTACCGGTTGAGCTGGACGGGACCGCATCCGTAAAAAAAAATAAAGATAATTTGATCCTGGATTCTTCTTCATGGAAAGAGGCCATTGACCATTCCGGGAGTCTATTTTTAACTGTTGACTGAACCACTCTGTCTGGACCACACATCCAGGGCACCATGAGCTCCAGGGGCAGATTGATACTGATGGCAGACGCAGATGGAGCCACCAAGTTTGCTGACTTTGAGAAAGTAGAGGCAGCGCTTGAGAGCGTCAGCCCCAAACCGGTGGGTGTTTCTGTTTTGCATCCCTCGTCTTTTTCATTCCCTTTTGGGTTTCATCCTCTGTGAGTCATCATCGTCCATTATTGGTCCCAGCAGCTGGGGCAGCAGCCATGTGGGCCCCATGCTAACGTGCTAACACGCTAACACCGCTGTGCCTCTGTTCCAGGACAACATGGCCATCAGCTGTGGCTCCCGGGCCCACCTGGAGCAGGATTCAGTGGCTCAGGTAAATGTTTGACCCTGTACTACCCCCCCCCCCCCCGCACCCCCCGCCCCCCATCAGTAATGGGCTACGGTCTGTGCGTGAGTCCCATAAAACTGACTTTGAATTCTCCATCATCGCGGTCTTTCCCGGTCAAAGCGCTTTTTTTTCTTTCTTCAAAACGTTTGGCGGTTGATGTTGCCGTTTGCGCCTGTTGCCAAGCAACTGCCACAGACACTTTTTTAACGATGTGTATCGTGAAGCTTCACACATGGCCGCCTTTTACGGCCGGTTGTGTTTACGGCCGCCCGGTGGGAACGAGTCCGTTGGGTTTTTGGTTTCTGTGGCGTGGTTTGTGTCCCTGCCGTGTTTATACTTAAACAGACATGTTGACCATGGCCTGGACCCTCTTCCTCTACGAAGACCCCCGGTCTGATCTTTCACATACCAATACGATGTATTTTAGTAATGATCATTAGATCCACCATCACAACGCCAGCGTCTTTCCCCCCCCCCCCCCCCCTCTCTCCTCAGCGGTCCATGTTCCGCACGTTCCTGATGTATGGCTTCCACTTCCTGGTCTGGTTCTTCTGCGTCCGGGGGATCCGGGACACGCAGTGTGGCTTCAAGCTCTTCACGCGCGAGGCCGCGCTCAAGACCTTCTCCTTGCTCCACGTGGAGCGCTGGTAGGCTGCCCTCACCCCCTCCCACCTCCTCCCACCTCCCCTCCCAGCTCGTCCCACCTCCTCCCTCCTCCCACCTCTCCTCCCACCCCCTCCCTCCTCCTCCCACCTCCCCTCCCTCCTCCTCCCACCCCCTCCCTCCTCCTCCCACCCCCTCCCACCTCCTCCCCTCACACCTCCTCCAACCTCCCCTCCCACCCCCTCCCACCCCCTCCCACCTCCTCCCCTCCCACCTCCTCCCCTCCCACCTCCTCCCATCTCCTCCCCCCCCACCTCCCCTCTCACCTCCTCCCACCTCCTCCTGCCTCCCCCCCTCACGTCCACGTGTTGACCACTAAGCAGTGGACTGGCGAGTGCTGAACTGAAGCGGTGTGTTGTTGTCACTGCTGTGCCCCCTGCAGGGCCTTCGATGTGGAGCTGCTCTACATCGCCCAGTGCTTTAAGATCCCCATAGAGGAGGTGGCTGTGAACTGGACTGAGATAGAAGGTACGTCACACGGCTCTACCGAAGAGTGTGTGCTGGGCCGATGTGTGTGAGTGTCTTTTCTCAGTAATCACACCGGGGACTGTGTCTTGCACTTAAACTCAATTGGGGGGAGGGTTGTGTCTTTTAATAGGGCGTGTGAGACTCCTCACCGTCCGTAGAGACTCTGGGTTTGTCGTACAGTTTGTGTAGTGTTTTAAAGCCCAATGCTGTTCTAGCCAGCAGCCTGTGCTGCTATCCACTGCCATTTCTCTGGAAACTGTTTGGGAACATAGAAAGTATTTTCTGCTTCTGGATGCTAAATGCCTCGAGATACTGTGATTAAGCATTAAAAAAAAAAAATCCAAGCGGTTAGGGAATAGAACTTGGCGACAAGTAGATGATAAGTTTGTGGATGATTGTATTTCAATGCTCGAAGGGCCCTGGTTTTGTTTGTACTTTTATTAAGGACAAGGGAAATCTCAGGTAATGTTGGTGACTCATCACCAATGTAATGGTCCTTTTATGACTAACTAACACATAATATCGAACCTGCGTGTGTGTGCGTGCGTGCGTGCGTGTGTGCGTGTGCGTGTGCGTGTGTGCGTGTGCGCGTGTGCGTGCCTCTGTGTGTGTCTGTGCATACTCTGCAGGATCCAAGCTGGTGCCGGTGTGGAGCTGGCTCCAGATGGGTCGGGACCTGGTGTTCATCCGGTTGCGTTACATCACAGGGGCCTGGAGGCTGGGGTCGCCACGGAAGACCGACTAGCCAATCAGAGGAGCCCTGGCGTCCAGGGGCCGCCTTCGATAGGTCAATCAGAACTCTCGATTGGGTGGGATTTGCAAACGCCCTCCGCGCCCCCCCCCCCCCCCCCCCCGTGTATTTGGATGTTGAGCTCGTGAACAACACAATCTAGAGTTCCTCTCGGCCCTGATTGTTCCCATGGCGATGGCTTGCGGTGGCCATGGTTACGTGCACACTGATGTCGCCGCGATGTCCAGACACACCGGTCTGTCTCTCTTTTTTTAGTTTGTCGCTTGAACCATTTGTAAACAAGGACCGCTGCTGTAAATATTGAAATCTGGTGATTGTCTTTCAATTAAAACATTGGCCTGAGAAGTCAACATTCGTTTCGTAGTGTAAAGGTTTGCAGGGGATTTTGAGGCAAGGAGTGGGTGGATTAAAGCACTTGAACCCAAATAAAGAAAAAATATTGTTTAGTTTTATAGTATTTTGTTTTGTTTTTCCCGGATTCATTGTATTAAACTCTTCTGTGGTATTGACCTGGGGGGAGATGTCAACAGACGTAAATACCTCTCCCGTGTATTTCTTCCCAAAGATCTCTCCCTCTTTTCCAAACCCGCGTGAGCGCTGGGGCAGCGCTCCTAGCGCCTCGACCCCGCGATTGCGCAACCTGTGTTCTGAGGAAAACTGACACCATTGCTGTGGACGATGAAAAGAGGCATAGCGAACATATTTTGCGGTATTGTGAGGTAGTCGCAGCATGTATTTGGTTTCTATGTTGAGGTTTGGAAAAGCGGGGGCGGGGGCGCGCGCCACCGAGCCCCATCCTGTTGTCTTCTGTGCGGGACAGGACGGCTCACAGTCGGGGAATCTCCTGGAAGCAGAACCTGTTCTTCATCTCTACGCCCCTGGAGTTGATCGAGGCACACTTCACGTCACCACGACAACTAATGCGTGCATCTCTTTCACGTTAAAGGGGAAGACAGAAAAAACAACAACCTTTGCACGTAACAGCATGCTCGTGTTCTCCGACTTCCCTGTCGGTCACGCTATGCGTATTTGTGAAGCAGACAGTAACCTCCCTGGTCCAATGATGGGCTCCTACACATATAAGCCCGTCACGCCACGTGTTCACGCCCCAGGTGATCCACCTGAGCGTGAACACGCGGCGTGGAGGGGACAGCCGAGAGTGGTCGTGGTTCACGGTAGAATTATCGCCACGTTCCACGGCAGTTGCTGTAAACTGTGAAAATGTCAAACTTCTAGACTCGCTGTCGCCAGCCAGGCTTGCGTCATTAACTGGACCAGTCACGGCGCTCACAATGAGGATTGTATCCATCCGCAATGAGAAGTACCTCCGTTTGGCTCCCAACGTTGAGCCGACGCGCGCAACGCCAGCGTGTTTTATGTGACAGTTAGGCCCAGCGGCCATCGGGGCTTTATCGTCCTAAATAAAGGTACCTTATGCGCACAGGTGCGTGCTGCTGTAACAGAACAATAGGTTATGTTGAATATAATCCTGCATTTAAAAAAAGGACGAAAAGCTACTCGTAAGTAAGTTTCCTTGGGCTTTATATAGTAGGCCTACTTAACAAGAACAGACACACAGATACAAAGTGTGTAGCTGTGATCTTGCACACAAAAATACAAACGAAATAAATAGGCTATTGTACGAATAAATTACGGATCTAAAACACGGCGCAATGAGAGACCGACCAAACTCAAACAAGAACCACAGAAGACAAAAACAATCATTGCATACAAAAGTTCTAAAAACGAAAGGAAAGTTCCCGTACAAATCCCATGTATGCAGGAACAAACAAGACGCGGTCATAACAGTGATATTTCCTTCCCAGCATCGACTGCATGCACTAATAACGCCTGCATCCAATTAGAAACCAAAACTAACTGAGGATGCTTTTGAAAACCACAGACCGATCGTTGTCACATCACTACCTCCTGCTCGAAGTGGATGTCCATACTTAAGTTATGAGTTACACGCATGTGCGTGTGTGTCTGTGTGTTTGTGTCTGTGTGCGTGCGTGCGTGCGTGCGTGTGTGTGTGTGTGTGTGTGTGTGTGTGTGCGTGTGTGTGTGTGTGTGTGTGTGTGTGTGTGTGTGTGTGCGTGCGTGCGTGCGTGCGTGTGTGTGTGTTTGTTTGTGTGTGCGCACGGTCCACCAGACTACGAGCCCGATGCGAGATCCCTTCAGATCCTGGGAAGGTTGCATGCAGCCAGGGGCCGGCGGAGGGATCCAGCACGCAGGCGCTGCGGTTCCAGCCAGGCTGACGCCGACGTTGTATCCAAACACGCTCTGCTACACACACACACACACACACACACACCACACACACACACACACACACACACACACACACACACACCTTCCGAGCCGCTCCGAGAACTTACCGTATACGTTCCGCAGCAGCAGCACCTCCACGCCGTCCGACTGACACCGCAGCACTTGTCACGCCAGTAGGTGAGGACTTTTTGGGGTTATTCGTTTCGTTTGCGTGTATTTTATTTAATCATAATCGTTTCGGTGTTTTGCTTTAGTTTTTTATGATTTTTTTTTCCTGCTTGGGTTTTTGAAGGCATGTTATTGCGTGTTGTCGTTGACTGGTCGCTTGCGCTGACGGTCAAGTTTGTGTGATAAGATGATGCTATAACGCGACTCCTAAATGACGTTATTATTATAACTTAAAATACTTTTTTTTTTTAATCATTTATATTGATAACGACCACCAATTACAAAATCTGAGCTGTCTAAATGTGTTAAGTAACGCCTGAGGTCAAATGACTAAACTTTGTGGATGCTGTTAAATACACATATTGCCTTGTCAAGGTGCATGATCAGATAATAATGTATAAAAAAAGAAAAGTCTGCGCGATAGGGCCGCTAGTAAAAGGAAACTCTGACATGTTTACTTTTGGTGGTGTGTGTGTGTGTGTGTGTGTGTGTGTGTGTGTGTGTGTGTGTGTGTGTGTGTGTGTGTGTGTGTGTGTGTGTGTGTGTGTGTGTGTGTGTGTGTGTGTAGGAGGGGTGGGGGGGGGGGGGGGGTGGGGGTCTTGGTGATAAAGCATTAGGTAATTAGCCTATCTGGCTCTGCAGACCTAGTGACGCCGGAGTCATAAGAGGAAGCAGTTAGACGGACGCGTTGGAATGAGCGGTGGTCGCCGCTCTGGACGCAGCTGTCCCGGTCTCTGTTGTCCTCACGTCTATTGTTGTGGGGGTCACGTGTGATCTTCGAGGGTCCCGACGTGTAGTTACGAGCGCGGTGTACTGCTCTGCGCATGCGGGCGTGTGGAAGAGTTTTAAATGGCAGTTCAATCACTCAGTTATCTTAACTAATAGAGCGAACGATTTCCCCGTGTCTTCTGCCGATGATCGACATGAAACATGACCCACGTCTACAACTGTAGGCCAACGTAATCAGCGAAACACAAGACGCACAATATAGTCCTCTCCATTCTCTCTCTCTCTC
>JAXIVH010000012.1:6476546-6491546 GCA_036785325.1 Urophycis tenuis | reverse complement strand
GATAATATTTTTCCTAACAAGAGAGAGAGAGGTTGAATTGTCTGTTTTTACTTTAAGTTAACTAAAACGAAGGTTTGGTCCCCTGGATGATAATATAATGATAATAATAATAATAACAATAATAATAATTATAATAATAATGACCCATTTGGAAAATCTGTTGATCTGAAAGCTTCTTTGACTAATTCAACATTGCAGTGGTTAGCACTGTCGCCTCACAGCAAGAGGGTTCTGGGTTCGAATCCACCTGGGACCCGGGACCTTTCTGTGTGGAGTTTGCATGTTCTCCCTGTGCTTGCGTGGGTTCTCTCCGGGTACTCCGGCTTCCTCCCACAGACCAAAAACATGCAGGTTGGGGATTAGGTTAATTGGTGTCTCTAAATTGACCGTATGTGAGTGTGAATGGTTGTTTGTCTATATATGTTAGCCCTGTGATAGGCTGGCGACCTGTCCAGGGTGTACCCCGCCTCTCGCCCGTTGCAGCTGGGATTGGCTCCAGCCCCCCCGCGACCCTCATAGAGGATAAGCGGTTACGATAATGGATGGATGGATGGATGGAATTATACAATATGTTCAATTATATTTCTTTGCTTTTTACAAATCCACAAATATTGATACCTTTTTATGAGGCCAATATCTGCTCAAAGCTTCAATATCTGGAACGGATAGCTTTTATTCTGCAGCATTAAGATTGGTTTAGTTTGTTTTAATCTGGTTTTTGAGGGCTGTCCTGCCCTGACATGTAAAAATGGATCTCCACAAATCTGGATTGGTGTTGGATTTCTATATAGATCATGTTTCCCAGGGTTACAGTAAACTGTGCTTTGTGAGAGAAGAGAGCGTTAAAAATGGTGTGTGTGTGTGTGTGTGTGTGTGTGTGTGTGTGTGTGTGTGTGTGTGTGTGTGTGTGTGTGTGTGTGTGTGTGTGTGTGTGTGTGTGTGTGTGTGCGCGCGCGCGCGTGTGTGTGTGTGTAATGATCATGAGAATGTGGTCTGATTTGGCTGATATTTCCTGCAGAACAGGCATCGGTCTAGTAGTGATTTCATAGTTTTGTGGTTTTACAGTCCAGACTTTATAGTCGCAATTTTCTGTCTCACAAATGATCTTTTTAAGGTCAGGTTTATGTCTGGAATCCCTTTGTCACAGTTACTGTCTACTGAGGGGCCTTCAGGTCTCACGGTCAGATGAGATGTTAGAAAATGAACCACAGAGCCTGTGGGGAAACACAGCACTGTAATACAGCTATTCTAACCGGACAAACTACCGTATTCCGAACCACAAAAAATGATTACCACAATTTTGTGGGATTGTTTTACTGCTCTGTGCCCTCATAAATCCTCAAGCATTGCTAAAAACAAAAAAACATATCCTTGTTATAATTCCCAACTTCAACTTGGTAATAACTCCCTTCAACTGTAACTTAGTAATAACACGTCAACTCAGTAGTAATTCCCCGCCTCCACTTCCTGTGGTCCCTCCCCCCCGGCCCGCCCTACTTCCTGGTCGCAGGGCTGCACCTGTACTACGTGGGCGGCGAGGTCTACGCCGAGTGCCTGAGCGACAGCAGCATCTTCGTCCAGAGCCGCAACTGCAACTTCCAGCACGGCTTCCACGCCACCACCGTGTGCAAGATCCCCAGCGGCTGCAGCCTGAAGATCTTCAACAACCAGCTGTTCGCCCAGCTCCTCTCGCAGTCCGTCAACCACGGCTTCGAGGTGGTGTACGAGCTCACCAAGATGTGCACCATCAGGATGAGCTTCGTGAAGGTGAACCCCCCCCGCCCGCCCCTCCCTCAGGGAGAGAAAACACGACTAGTGTTTACTGATTCACGGGTTCGAAGTGTGTCGGCTCTTCCCGGCTTCGCAATGACGCGCTTCTCTTTGAACAGAGTGTGTCGTGCTGTAGAAGGCTTTAGTGTGTTGTGTTTTACGAATCATTATGTCCTCAAGAGTATACTTATATATTTATATAGGTATACTCTTGAGGATATAATGTTATAATATATAACTGTGTGTATGTGGGAAGTGGGGGGTAGGCCAACACTAGTTGTGAGACTATCAACTCCTTCCTCCGGTTAAGTGCTCGTAGATAAGAGACGGCTACATCGGTTGCCATGGAAACATTATCTTTCTGAAAGCCCCGTGCAGCCAGAGTGTTTCCCACCAGCGACCCATGAAGTCGGCCGAGAGAGAAGCTGCTAATCCAATGGATTTCATAACATGCTAATAGTTGTATCGGGTCACAGTATGTACAGGATTTGAGTGCCCCTTCCATCTCCTTCTAATAGCTGGTATGGTTATGATATTTCACTGGACACATTTAAACATGATCTGAGGATTATGGGAATGGATAGCGGCCCCACGTGGAAAGCGAGGTGAACTTCTGATGGTTTGGAGTGTGACCACGGTAACGATGGGCGCGACACAAAGCCGCGCCCCCCCCGAGCCAGGAGCCGGGCGGTGATGCGGTGATGCTGGGTGTCTTCCAGCCATCTGTCCACCGCTTCAGTAGCACACGGGGTTAATTACATGTCATCCTGTAGCTTTCCTATTGAATCTCCTCCACCAGCCTCCTCGCAGTAACTTAATACACTGTTATCAGCGCCCTGGATTCTGGTCCGGGGATGGGGAGCCGGCCAAATCCCACCACACCTGTTACGCACATGGGAGCTACATGGAGAGACTGATGCATAATACACCACCTCACCAGACACATGGCGGTTACAGTAGCCCGAGCCTGCTCGTGCTCACACGGTCAGTGTGTGTGTGTGTGTGTGTGTGTGTGTGTGTGTGTGTGTGTGTGTGTGTGTGTGTGTGTGTTTTGTTCTTCTTTCAGGGCTGGGGCGCAGAGTACCATCGCCAGGATGTCACCAGCACCCCCTGCTGGATCGAAGTGCACCTGCACGGCCCGCTCCAGTGGCTGGATAAGGTCCTCACGCAGATGGGCTCCCCGCACAACCCCATATCATCGGTGTCATAACACGCAAGCACACACACACACACACACACACACACACACACACACCACCACACTCCATTTCTCTCACACACACACACATAAGAGGTGTCCCGAATGGCTTCATGGCTCCGGTTGTTTGGCTAACCGTCTGGGTCTAGCGTACCGATGTCACGGTTGGAAATCGATTTTCGGGGACACTGGAGACATCCCATGATGCAACGCTGATGTGGGTCGGTGATGCTAATAAAAGGGTGAATTTAACAGTGACGCTTCGGCTCAGACAAAACGTTAAGTGCTTGTGAACGACAAACGGTGTTTGATAGGCAAATGTGGTGCGCGGTCTCGGTCTGGCATTGCATTGTGAATGTGCTGCAGCTTTCCCTTC
The DNA here is from genome assembly GCA_036785325.1 of Urophycis tenuis. Classification (NCBI taxonomy): domain Eukaryota; kingdom Metazoa; phylum Chordata; class Actinopteri; order Gadiformes; family Phycidae; genus Urophycis; species Urophycis tenuis. Next base: position 6,488,202 of record JAXIVH010000012.1, on the reverse strand, counting down.
AGCAGAAGTCGCTTAAACGCTGTCATGTGCCGCTTCTCGTTGGCGTTGTTCCTCATGCACTCCGAGACCGACGGAACGGGGGTCTCCTGCTGGTACGAAGTCTGTTCAAACTGGTGTTCCTTTGTATGTGTTGATCGTGTATTATATACTGTTTGAGTATGTATAAATATATGAACGGATTGCTTTTTACTGGTCCCAATTCGAGGTGGTCTCGTCTTTCTCCTGTCTTTAATGGTTCTGGGCACTGCTGGGACAAGCTGCTCACATAAATAACATGTTCTTTAATAGCGACTCCATCACAAGAATGGTAAAACACAAATACACAACATCGGGTCTACACAGAAGCACGTCTCTACCTAAAGGCAACAAAACACTGCAACACGACTTGGGAAGGACAGCTAAAGTTCCCCCAGGAAGGCCAACTAGACATATGTTCCTCAGTCACCAAACCGAATCACCAAAAACATTAGGTGGTGGATAACATGGACTCTGCTGAATTAATACAATTAGTCCTCTCCATTGTCTCCACTGCCATGGCCCGATGGGCCCGACAGTGGGAACAACGGTGTGTGTATTTCAGGACGATTGTCACACTAACACACTGGCTGGCACATGATTGCACGTCACATTGAGAACATGTTTCATGTTTAAAAAGGCGCTGTATGCAAGATTCAACCCGAAAATACTCCCTGTCCGCTGCGCTGCCTACCTGGCTGTTTCTCCACCACTGAGAAGGGCACACACATGTGTTAGACAGGCAAGACAGACTCCCCGAACCAATCACAGAATAGATGCTCTGATTGGTCAGAAATTAGCAGGGAGATGCCTAAAATGTAAATTGGCTCAACAAGGTAAAAACTCTTTAATCTTCCCTAATGCACCTTTTAATAGCCAATTCTTGGATGAAGAATATTTGCAGACACACACATATTGAAAGTTAAAAATCCCTTGACTTACTTCATGGTTAGTCTTCTTAAATTATTTTGTACACTATTCTCCTTATCTAAAAGCACCAACTCATGTTCCAGTGTGACACTCCTTTAATTGATCTATTTGAACCTGCACTTGACACTTCACTATCGAGTTCAAATGTTCAGAACGTACACGTGAAACCCGTCAGCGTAGTTTGTGCTTCACATATGTCGTGGTTGCCTGACGAAAAACAACAACACCTGTTTACCTGTCGAATTCCTAGAGTCCTTCAAAGTCAACATCACCATAAGCACCAAATCCAAGCAATGTTAGGACGGGTTGAAACCCCCGAAACGTCACTGTGGTCGCCCAAAATCCGAGGACTGTGATTGGCTAGCTAGCGCCCCCCTGGGCAACCTGCTGTGAATGGCTCGAACCCCAGGGAAACTCCGCTGCCGTTGTCTAGCAACCGGTGAAGTCCTGCTGTGATTGGCCGCGGCTTTGGGTGACCAGAAGCCTCTGCTGCTGTTGAAGGAAGCTGATGACCTCTGGGCTCCTGAGTAATGACTGTTGGTATACACACACATTACACACACACACACACACACACACACACACACACATTACACACACACACACACACACATTACACACACACACACACACACACACACACACACACACACACACATTACACACACACACACACACTATTAGCAGATTGGAATTCAGTCAGAAGTGCTTCTCATAGTGTGACTTAATGAAATGCCAACACACTGAACAGCTGCCATAGTAAGACTTATAAACCCATACACCATGACAAACAAGTGTCGTCAGAGGCTTTGATGTCCAGAATGAGTACCAGTGACCTACCAGCCTCTTTTGGTTGAGCACCTGCTCGATCAGGGAGGGTCTGGCCGGCCTGTCCCCTATGGTGCCGAGGCGCTGCTTGTTCACGGACACGGGCCTCTCCTCTGCGCTCTCCTGGACCACATGGGACACACACATATATCAACCCACCCACTCAGCCAACCAACCAGCCAACCAGCCCACTGTGCAGGTGGTCCTGCAACTGTCGTATCCAATAGCTTTAAATGAACTCACATCAAGCTTCCCACTCGACAAGGCCTGGTCGCTTTTCTTCTTCTTGTACTTGTCCTTGTACATCTTGTTGCGGTGCTTCTTGCACATCCACGGCTTCCTCTGCTTGGCCACCTGCGTGGTGGTCTCCGTGCAGCCCTCGTAGGTGCACTGTTTGGGGGCGCTGTCGCCCTCCGAGGCGTCCTCGTCGTTGAGCTCCTCCGGGCTGGCGGCGCCGTCCCGCGGGTCCGAGATGTCCAGCATGTCGGCCTCCTCGTCCGCTTCGTCCACGTCGTACGGGTACATGTTGAGGTGGTCCGACTCCTGCGGGGTGTTCACATTCCTGCTGTCCACCACGCCGCTCTTGTTCACGTAGTAGCGCTGGCCGTCCTTGGTGAGCAGCAGGGTGGAGTCTTTGTCTTTGTTGTTGGCGGCCGCCGAGCCGTCGTCTTCGCTCATGTTGGTAAGCCGTTCGTGGAGACGCGACGCCCGAGCTGTTTCACCGGCCCTGAGTCGCCGCCGATCGGTGTCGTCTGCAGTACATCACAGCCTACAGCACTCGAATGGCCCGTATACTATACAACAACACAGCTGCTGCTCTTCTTTGGTGGAATATTGTAGTTACAAGTTTCTATAGCTTACGTACGCTGCCCTCTAGCGGTGGGATAAAGGTGTAATGATAGTATATAGACATACAGAGACACATTCAGACGGAGATTAGCCCGTCTGTCCCTGGTGGTCTAGTGGTTAGGATTCGGCGCTCTCACCGCCGCGGCCCGGGTTCGATTCCCGGTCAGGGAACTCATCTTTACTGTAATATCCCAGCTTGGGATCAATAAAGTATAGCTATCTATCTATCTAGGACTTAGGGTTTATTATGGCTAGGATTGGGTTTCTTATCGCTAGGGTTAGGGTTTCTTATAGCTAGGGTTAGGGTTATTATAGCTAGGGTTAGTGTTAGGGTTGGGGTCTTTGAACCCCCCCACCTTCACCTCACTGTTTGCAGGTTGCAGGTGGTCCTGCAACTGTCGTATCCAATAGCTTTAAATGAACTCACATCTTCTCTTCTGACCAACACTCTTGTATCGACGCATGTCTAGGAATTTTGGGAGGTGCACGTCAGACACTTGTATCCATCCCCTTGCATTGTGTCAAGCATGACTTATGCTTAAGAAACCCCACCCCTAACCCTAGCCATGAGAAACTCCAACCAATACCCCTGGCTGTAAGAAACCCTAACTCTAGCCCTAGACAAATATACCTTATTGATCCCAAGGTGGGAAATCACAGTAAAGATGCAGGTGGTCCTGCAACTGTCGTATCCAATACGATTATGATTATGATTATGACCGGGAAACGAACCCGGGCCGCGGCGGTGAGAGCGCCGAATCCTAACCACTAGACCACCAGGGACATACCATATCGTAAATCATACACATATTGATTAGAATCCCCAACCCTAACTCTAACCATAAGAAACCCCAACCCTAACCCTAGCCGTAAGAAACCCTAACACTAACCCTAGCTATAATAACCATAAGAAACCCAAACCCTCGCCATAAGAAACCCAAACTCTAATCCTAGCCATAATAAACCCAAACCCTAATCCTAGCCATAATAAACCCTAAATCTAACCCTAGATAGATAGCTATACTTTATTGATCTCAAGCTGGGAAATTACAGTAAAGGTGAGTTCCCTGACCGGGAATCGAACCCGGGCCGCGGCGGTGAGAGCGCCGAATCCTAACCACTAGACCACCAGGGACATACCATGAAGTAATCATACACATAGTGATTACAAGCCCCACCCCTAACTCTAACCATAAGAAACCCCAACCCTAACCCTAGCCGTAAGAAACCCTAACACTAACCCTAGCTATAATAACCCTAAGAAACCCCAACCCTAGCCATAAGAACCCCCAACCCTAATCCTAGCCATAATAAACCCTAAGTCTAACCCTAGATAGATAGATAGCTATACTTTAATGATCTCAAGTTGGGAAATTACAGTAAGGATGAGTGCAGGATCACCTCACTGTGTGCTTCACTGGGTGCGCACCTCACTGTGTGCAACAGCTTCAGCTCACTGTGTGCTCACTGCCTGCAACAGCTTTACCTCACTGTGTGTGCCCCAAAGGGGAAGGGAAGGGGGTGGAGAGGATTGGTTCAGTTCAAGTTGGGGTTCAGTGTCTTCTTCATAACACTTGGACATGCAGACAGAGGAGGGAATCGAACCACCGACCCTATGATTAGTGAACGACCCGCTCTACTCACTGAGCTACTGCCGCCCCGGCAGTTCTCACAAAAAAAAAGTCTCTACCGGTGTGGCATTGAATTGCATTTCGACACATAAACCCAACGCAGAACCATCATGGTCTCATGACTCTCTCCTAGCAATTGCGTGTATGTATGTGATCTAGAATCTATGTATGTGACATGTATGGCAAATAATAACCAGGGGCAAAGAGCTGTTATACAGTTTTTTTATTAGGAATATTTTTGCTAGACCATTTGAACGGATACATGTATTAATATTGCAATGGATTCCAATGCTGTAGTGCATTAGTGAGCACAAGTTAAAAAAAAATCCACATTTGTGCTTTAGCGTGTTGATTTCAACGGCATGATTATTCCAATGTTATGAACTGGACATTATGGCACATATATAGTATTTCTGTCTGAACTGTGAGGGAACCTCCTCAGGAAATGTTATGAATAGAACTACAGAGTAGCTCCTTGCTTTGTGTCTGTTGAGTGCTGTTGTTTTTCTGAAAATGAAGTTATGTTATTTACAAGACGTTGAAACCATAACACCACTAAACTGTGTAAGAGTAGGCTACTGTGTGATGAATACTGTGTACTCATGCCTGTGATTGAACAGATGATAAGGTAGGATAGACACAGATCATATCATCTTGTTTTTTTCATTGGGATGTTTTGAAATGTCTGCAGATGGTTCGTCAATTCATGAGAAGTTTATAACAGCTCAATCGTCTTCTTTTATATTCGGATCACAATCACAAAACAACACTGTTGTGCTAACTCAAATGTGATCATAGGCATTGTGGGGGGGGGATAAAAATCACAAAGGTAATGAAACAGTTATGAGTTTTGCTACAAGCACTTGCTCTGTTACTCTGTTAGATTCAAGTTGGTCACATGGTTTAACGTTAACATGGTTTAACCATTTCATAAGAACACCCAGGAGCACCTAAACCAACCATTGTTACGAAAATAGTGGTTTGTGCAAAACATGAAGTGCAATCAAACCATACAGGAGGGCATAGTGGACCAGGTTATAACCAGGTTATAACCAGGTTATTACCAGGTTATAACCAGGTTATAACCAGGTTATAACCTGTTTATGCACCATAACCAGTCTGTGCAGCATGACACTGTTTAATCTTCAAATAGATTTAGCAAAAAAAGACATTTGCACACGATATTCTTTGACACCCATCTGTTTGATGTTACACTGTTCAGGTGGGCGGGGGTGTGGCTGGGGGCTAGCACATCCAAAAGACACTCAGGAGATCCACGTCTACACAGTTGTATTTTCTCATCGCCTCCGCTTGAGTTCATTCGCCGAGTCGACCCACGGAAATCATCTTGTGAAAAAAAAGGCAAATACAGTACATACTAATAAAAATTACGTGTGAAAGGTTAAAGAGATAAATAAGGTTCAATAAAAACATGAACTCTTGTTGTCCGTAACGTCTCCTCTTATTGCCTTGGGGAGCGTCTGTCCACGCCGCAGGGGGCGGGGCCCTGATCATCACAGAGAGGGGGGCCCCCCCCCTCTCTCGCTCCCGGGGCTCCGGGACGTCGGCTCGGGTGAGAGAATGCTAACAGCTAGCCGTCGCTACTCTTGACACATCAACTGGTATCGTAGATTCAGAATCTTTTTTTTTTTCTTTTTTTTTTTTTTTTTGCAGTTTTTTTTTCTTTACATTCTGCTCTTGTCTCTCCGCCCTCGGTCAGCCATCTTTGAACCCCCCCACCCACCCCCACCCCTGAACAGGGGTAGAATGTCTACATGTCTCTGCCCCCACCCCTCCTCCTTTCTCCCCCTCACCCCAGATGAGGAGCAGATGAGAACTGATGTCTCCCTCTCTTTCTCCCCCCTCTCCCTCCCCCCTCCCCCCCCCCCCCCCCCCCCCCCCACAAACCAAAATGAAAGGAGAGGGTGGGTCGATGACATGGTCCTGGGCTCCAGGCGCTGGGGGGAGGGAGGGAGGGAGGGAGGGCGCGGTCCCGGCCGAGACGTCCCCTGGGTCGGGGCCGGACGGGCCGGCGGGGGAGGAGGGGGAGGAGGGGGAGGGGTGCTGGGTGTTGGCGTGGTGTCGCGGTGGTCGGCGTGGCGATGGGGACATCACATCCGGGTGGCGTCTTCGTCGGAGAACCGGCCCCTCCTTATCAAGAGGGGGGGGCCTGGGGGGAGGGAGAGGCGGAGGAGCAGAGGGACATCAGGAAGGGAGGAAGACATCCAAACCATAAATGGTCATGACCTTCACGCGCATGCATGTATATGCTCATCACATGTCATTCCGTTTCCCGCCAATGTTCAGGAAATGGAGCGGGAGTTCAGGGTTCAGAAAGTAAAAGTCCTAAACAGAGGTTTGTGTCTGGTCATGAGGACTGGACACCCAATGCACAGACCTAGAAGTACAACTATGGATTGAGAACCTGCACTCTCATGGACATTGGTAGCGATCGTAACATTTCCAACATTGGTGGACATAGAGTATGTCAGACAGACTGTATGTCCACCAATGGCCTTTTGATTGGTGACCAATCACTGATCTCCAACCTTTTGCATTCAACATTAAGAGGAGGAGACATGACAGAGATCACTCAGGACAACACAGCGGGACAGAGAACATGGGGGCTGGGACACTGATGGAACATCTTCCCTGGTTTGAGGAGATGAAAAGAGGAGAAGCATTAAGCCGGGGGCATGGGGATCACTCAGCCAATCACAGAGGGAGAAGGACATCAAAGCACGCAGCAAGGGCCAATCAAAAGCCGCACATACAGCGAGTGGGGGGGGTGTGGCGGGGTCATCCAGCAGCAGACACAAACGAACCCATTCTGGTGTGTGACCAGTGAGGTCACGTTTCTATGGAAACCGGGCCTACCTCATCCAGTACATGGCCGGGTGCTGGTAGAAATCCAACGACCCAGATCTCTGCATGGAGAAGCTGTCGTCCAGCTGAACACAAAAGAGAAACGGGCGCGTCGTCAACTGACGAACAGCAACACACTGTGGGCCTGCGGAGGCCTGCAGGGAACACAGAGCCTCTTCAGTACGGCCGCGTTTAATTACAGAGCGGCCCGCCGCCGCCGCTGCCAGGAGACTCGCAGTAAACACAAACACAGGAAGTATTAAGGAGTGGGCCCGGAGCGAGGAAGCTTCGCTCATGGGTGTTTCCAGCACGGCTGACCAGCCGTAGCGCGGCGACATTGCGTTACATAACTTGTTATTATTACATTTATTACATTTACGCCTTTGTGCAAAGAGACTTACAAAGTGCGTTTGACGTTGAAGCCGTCACCCCCAAAAAAGAATTGATTTGAGGACATACAATTATTAAGACAAGCAAAGAGCTTTAAGTGCTACGGTATAAAAACACGTCATTTCACGGGCCGAACGAAAAGGGACTGAAGATCGCGGACCTCCGGAGAAAACCCGCCCCATGTGACTGAAGTCACATGACGAGGTGGGTGGGGGCGGGGCCAGAGATGACAGACAGCTCGGCGGGGGGCGGGGCTGACCTTAGGGCTGGTGTTGAAGTGCTTCTTGATCTTCCCTGCTACAGACAACTGGTGCTCGTTCTCACACAGACCCTCGTCCTGCAGAGGAGGAGAGAGGAGGAGAGGGGGTGGGGGGGGGGGAGAAAGAAGAGAGGAGAGAAGAGTAGAGGGGAGGAGACGGAGAGAGCAATAAAACATGAGGAGAGAGAACTCAAGAAGACACGAAATGAGACCTCAGCTTCTAATTCCCATGACTAGAATCCCTTCGGCGAGGAGGTGCGCGTCCACTACAGGCTGGGCTGTCAGCGAAGACGGACACGCGTCGTGACGTTCACATCCTCACGGCCGCTGGCCCATAAACAAAACCACACCCAACGTCGAGTCCTCCGGTAGTTCTGTCTCCCCCCCCCCCCCGCGGTACTCACCGTCACCCAAGGATGCTCCAGCACCTGCAGGGCCGTGTACCTCTGCTCCGCCTCCACGTCGAGCATGGACCGGATCAGCTCCTGGAGCAGAAGAAACGGCCGTGAAGGAGGCGTGAGTAACGCTGGAGGACCAGCACTCACCCCGGGGGTGACCCCCAGAGGAGGTGCTCCACTTTCAGACACGTTTCGGACGCTCGGATCGATTCAAGACGTTTTGTTCACGTTGCCAAATGCAACGCGGGGGGCAGGGTGGCTTTGGTTTCACGCATTCCCGCAAACGAATAAAACGTAACGTGAAACGAAACGTTTTAAAATGGACACTTTAATCACTCTTTGTAACCTGGCGCTTAGAGATGTTGTATACTAGCCAATGGTTAACCTAGCAATTTCAATGCTTGAAACTTGTTCTGGTGACTTTCTTACTGTATTAGCAGCAATGAAATGTTTCCCCTTCTTCTGACAAATGTACATTTTGCAAGTCGCTTTGTATAAAAGCGTCTGCTAAATGTAAATGTAAATGGCTACAAGAAAATACAATTCAATCTACAAATAAAATGTGAATAATCTAATTAAATAAATAATCATAACAAGGGAAACCAATTAAATCAATTAGATCAATCCATTTAATTACAACAGTCGTTAATACAAGCACTAATGTCAATTTAACTCAAATGAATTATATATCCACCGCGAGACGTTCAGTATAGGACAGTTGGCCGTCGCCACGCTGCGGTAGAGGACAGGAAGCAGGAAGCAGTGTCGCAGTACACAACAGGAAGCAGGAAGCAGTGTCTCACCTTGGCTGTTTCTGAGACGTGGTCCCAGTATGGAAGAGGGAACTCCAGCTGACCCATTAGAATCTGATCGAACAGAACCTCTTGGTCCTCAATGCTCCTGCATTTCAAACAGAGGCACACACATATATATACAGTATATATAACTAAATATACATGTATAACAAATCAATTTCGTGGGCTAATTGAATTGCCTTGCATACATTGCATTCATTGCGTACACGTATAACTAACTAACACGCATTACCACGACCGACCACCAGGGCCAGTCAAACGCCAGGGTCAGTACAACCACAGAGAGAGTTCGTTGAGGATGAAGTCAGTGACGAAGAGGAGGCTGACTCACCCCCTGAAGGGCGGGAACCCGCACAGCAGAATGAACGTGATGACTCCGGCCGCCCAGATGTCCACCTTAAGGCCATAACTGCAGCGCAATGAAGAAGGTTCGTTAAGAATCGACCAATCAGTGATCAGTGTGGTGGTGGTGGTGATGAGAACGACGGGGGCGAGCGACGGCGGACCCACCCTGTTTCTGCGATGATTTCCGGTGCTACATATGTGGGCGTCCCGCAGACCGTGTACAGGGGCCCGTCCACCACCGTGGCCAGGCCGAAGTCCCCCAGTTTCAAGCTTTTACTGCCGTCCGCGTGCTCATACACCTGAACGGGGGCACACACCCACGCGCACACACACACACACACAAACACACACACACAGACGCACACACACACACACTTGTGAGCGTGAGAGCAGCCTGTTGCGTAAGGGACACCTAGGCTAGCTCGTTCAGGGCTGTTGCCCTTGTGCATGGAATGAAGCTACCGCCGCGGTAGCTTCCCTATTCAACGTTACATAAGTAGCATGTGTATGTGTGTGTGTGTGTGTGTGTGTGTGGGTATGGGGTTAGCAGGTAGTTAACTTCTGCTTGATATCGGTGCGTGTGTGTGTGTGTGTGGTGGGGGGGGGGGGGTACATCGCTAGCAGGTAGCTAACTTCTGCTTGATATCGGTGTGTGTGTGAGGTCACTAGCAGGTAGCTAGTGACGTAGTGCGCACCGATATCGAGCATCAGTTGATGCTCGATATCGGTGCGCATGTGTGTGTGTGTGTGGGGGGGTACGTCGCTAGCAAGTAGCTAACTGCTGCTCGATATCGGTGCGCATGTGTGTGTGTGTGTGTGTGTGGGGGGGGGGGGGGGTACGTCGCTAGCAGGTAGCTAACTGCTGCTTGATATTGGTGCGTGTGTTTGTGGGGGGGGTACGTCGCTAGCAGGTAGCTAACTGCTGCTTGATATTGGTGCGTGTGTTTGTGGGGGGGGTACGTCGCTAGCAGGTAGCTAACTGCTGCTTGATATTGGTGCGTGTGTTTGTGGGGGGGGTACGTCGCTAGCAGGTAGCTAACTGCTGCTTGATATTGGTGCGTGTGTGTGGGGGGGGGGGTACGTCGCTAGCAGGTAGCTAACTGCTGCTTGATATCGGTGTGTGTGTGTGTGTGTGTGTGGGGGGGGGGGGGGGGTGCGTTGCTAGCAAGTAGCTAACTGCTGCTTGATATCGGTGTGTGTGTGTGTGTGTGTGTGTGTGTGTACCCCAGCTATGGGTAAATAGTGAACACCTCAACGGCGGACAAGGCGGAGGATGGAGGACCACAACGGCTGGGAAGGCGGATGAAGGTGGATGTGTTGGCGGCGCACAATAGGCGGTTCTCCGATTTACTGGAGTCCCGGCAGCCTCCTGCAGCTGTGAGGGGCTGCCGGTCGTCCTGGATTCTCTCCTTGCCACCGGCATACGTCCTCTCACAGTGAAGCAGTGGTGTTGGAGCAGGCGCATCCCCTACATCACTCTAAATAAAATCAGTGCGCAGGTATCTGCTACTTGTTAAGTGGCCTCCGCAAAGTCTACTGGCGTTGGGGTACCTGGTGACGGGGGCAGGACTGAATGATCCGGAAGCTCCTAGCTCGGTCCCTGCACAGTAGCGGCACAGGGCTATTATGGTCGTCGGCGGCTGGGATTGTGTGGCAGCCGCCCCCGGCAGACCCCTGTGTGTCTGAGCAGCCCTTTTAAGGACCACACTGCTCACCCCAATTGGGGAAGGGTCTAGAAAAGGTGACCTAAACAATGCCCACACAGACTCTCCTGGATAGGTTACCGCTCCTATCGGGATATTCCACTCTGCGGTCGAAAAATATATAGTCGAAAATTATACAGTAAACCTCTACGAATAGCGACATGGAACGTCAGAACCCTCTTAGACTCGAGCCACAATACCAACAGGCCGGGCCGAAGGACTGCCCTGATTGCGGCAGAGCTGAAGCGATATAACATCGACATTGCAGCTTTAAGTGAGACCAGACTCCTGGATGAAGGCTCACTTAAGGAAGAGGGGGAGGGCTACACCTTTTTCTGGAAAGGTTACCCCACAGGAGGACAACATCTGCACGGTGTTGGCCTGGCCATCAAGAGCTGCCTCCTGCCAAGCCTCACTGAGACCCCAATTGGCATTAGTGAAAGGCTTATGTCAATCCGCATCCCACTCTCTGGGAAGCAATACGCCACACTCTTCAGTGCTTATGCACCCACCCTACCATCTGAAGAGAATGTGAAGGACTGCTTCTATGAGATGCTGGATGAGGCCCTCTGCAAAGTCCCCAAAAACGACAAGATCCTGTTGCTGGGTGATTTTAATGCAAGGGTGG
>JAXIVH010000012.1:6461546-6469046 GCA_036785325.1 Urophycis tenuis | reverse complement strand
AGGTCCTCTTGTGTCGCGTTGCACAGTGCGTGGATCCACCTAAAGGGAGCGCCGTGTCGACAGCCTGACGGCCGTCCACAGAACAGGCTAACTCTGCTCCTAAGACCTGACGTCTGGTTGTCATGGAAGCGGAGGGATGGCGAGGAGGCGCTGGTGTGAGGATATACTCGTTAGCTCCATTGCATGCCCATCCCCCCCCGCCACACACACACACACACACACACACACACACACACACACACACACACACACACACACACAGACTCACACACACACACACACAGACTCACACTCACACGCACACACACACACACACACACACACACACACACACACACACACACACACACAGACTCACACACACACACACACAGACTCACACACACACACTCACTCACACACACTCTCGACGCTGCTCCAATGACCTCTTTTCTCGTCCAACTTGAAGGAACGTGACAATATGAGATCGGCTTAATTCATTAAAACATTTCAACAGGACTTGAATTAATTATCACCTTTCAGGGCTAGGCCGATCGCTGAATTGATGCACAGGGCTGTTTGCTAAGGCTGTGACACAAAATGTTACCATATCAAATAACATCATCATTTACTGTCATACTATAGGCCTATGTTGGCATGCGTGTGATTAACATATGATGGTTGACCATATGTTTGGGTGAGACGTCTAAATCTTTGGAAAGCACACGCAATATGAGTATCAACTGTTTTGCTGTTATTTTAGATTGCAAGCTAGATAGATCTGTTTGGTTTAATTTTAAATGGGTTAGAGAGCTCAATCTATTCTCCACAAAGGGATGGGAGGGAGTAACCTGAAACTCCATTCTCATTGTTCTCCAGGCAGGGTATTTGAAGAACTAACATTTTGAGTGCCGTATCGCTGTCATTGGCCCACCTCTTTAACGCTCCCAAACTGACCAGTACACTCTGGATGTGATTGGCTGCTGCCTGTCGTCTCCCAAACCTACCTTCTGCAGAACATTCTTCAGCCATGCAGTGTTTCTTCCCTTCTTCAACCTGCTTTTTTTTTTTACAACAACGTCTGCAGCGAGCGAGGCCACTGCACTGTCTGCACCATCGCAGCGCTGAAACAAGCGCCCCGCGTTTCACTGCCTGATATTTATGTTCTATTTATGTACCGCGTCTGGGGTCGTGAACCCTGCAGCCACTCACCGACTCCTCTACACTCACCTGAGAACCCCACTCCAGCTGCTCCCCGCGCTTTACGCAACATCGCCGTGGCAACCGGTCATGCCTCCATCACAAATAACAGCAACACAATATTTGTTTGGCGATTACGTTGCGGCCCCGCCCCTTCCCCGGTCTGTCCTTTTTGGCCGCGATATTAAATTCATGCACTGACTCATGTTTACCTCTCCACCTCTGAAGCCCCACTCGCTTCTCATTTCCATCTCTCCATCTCCATCTCCCTCTTTCTTCCTGCCATCAAGGGAAACAAAATACTGTTGCTATAGAAACTGCTAGGGAAGAGAGCAGCCACAGACACTTCCAGTGAGAAGAAAGAGGCCTATATATGGTCATTTCCTGTCTGGTGCGGCTAGGTGAGTTCCTGCAGCACTGGAAGCGAGGACGTGTGTGTGTGTGTGTGTGTGTGTGTGTGTGTGTGTGTGTGTGTGTGTGTGTGTGTGTGTGTGTGTGTGCGTGCGTGCGTGCGTGCGTGCGCGTGCGTGCGTGCGTGCGTGCGTGCGTGCGTGCGTGTGTGTGTGTGGTTCGTTAAGGGTTGTACTGAACGTCTCACGGTGTATTCCTCGCAGTGTGTTGCGATTCGGGGGTAAAAGTTTGGTGTTGTAAATGTTTTTAAGAATCTAACTGGGTCTAACCTTGGGTTATTGCATTGAAAAATGATGATTTGATGACTTGCGTCTGCAACATTGCAAGATTGAGTTTTGAACACGTTACACAGATCAGTAGAGGGAAAGGCACATATCATAAAATCTGTTCCAATGCATGTTTCCAACTTCATCACCCCCTGGAATAAAGTCCTCTGTATCCCTCTGCTGTTCTAAACCAGTCCAGACTGAAAGCTGCTGTTTTGCACTTGTTATCGATCCCCTCAAAGTGTTTTAACCTTTGTCATCATCCCCTCGGTCACTGGAAACTGCCATCGACTTGGGTTTCACATGTGCTGCAGTGTATTGCATGCACAGCATTTTCCCCCTCATAGCGTTTTACAGCAAAGCTTTCTCATTTCATATGTCTCAGCCATAATTTGACATTTCTTATTGTGACCGCCATCGCCATGTGGGCTTCTGCGTGACATTTGTGTGTGTGTGCCAACGGGTTCATTCTGCTTGTTCTGTGATTCCCTGCTCCTCGCATGAAGAGATAACGCGATGGCTTCTCTTTTATTGTGGTGTCTAGACGGATGGCATTCTCTCGCTCCCTCGCTGTCTCCCTCCCTCGCTGTGTCCCCCTTCGTTGGATTTTACATCTCATCATCAGCGCTTTGTTTTTAATAAACCTATTAGGATAGTGGCTACTTTTTGGTTTGGTAGAGCCATTTCGTCTGGTGGTGCACAGTTTAATAAAGTGTTCAGTAAATACGTTTCTTATTATTTAATTCTTGTCATCCCCCAGCCCTTCCCCCACCTGCTGCTAGGCGGATATTGGAATGACATTCTAATCACAGTGGAAATTGAATTGTGGGGGAATCACAGAAATGTGATTAAATGCTTCCGGATAAAAAAAGCCTCAGCCTCCTAAAAAGAATCCTGGGACAGAAGAACGCAAACACACAGAGCCTTCTGGTGAGGGACACTGTGCGCTTTTAAACTACTCCTGTGTTATTACTTTACCATGAAATATGCAATTTGCAGTTCAGGTTAGAGTCTAAAAAGCATATACAGCATATCCATTAATAAAGGTTCTGCTCTTCAATTACAACGGGTAAGTGTAATTAATATTAGCAATATTATTTTGATGCGTGTGTGTGGGTGCCCGTTGATACGTTCTGATATAGTCCTATTGTTTGTGTAGGCCTATATAGTTTTTTACCGCACACAGACGCACACACACACACACACACACACACACACACACACACACACACACACACACACACACACACACACACACACACACACACACACACACACACACACACACACACACACACACACACACACACACACACACACACACACACAATGAAGACACACAATGAATGAGGACAAAAAAAATAACACAAACATGAGCGACACTCTAAAATGACGATGAGTTTAATGATCAGACGCTAAAGGTGATGACATGGATCAAATAAATACAAACAAAACAAGCGCACCCCGAGGGCTGGCGGCGGCACAGCGGGGACACAGTGGCCCCGACGTTGCCTCTACCGGGACTACCGGGTCGAGTCCCGCTCCCCAAATGCCCGGTGCGTTCCGTGTCACCTGGGCAACCGCAGTGGACGGTGTTGATTTGCGGGAGAATCGAAGCCCCCCCCCCCCCCTCCCCCCCACCGTGTGCCGCGGTCAGCCCCCTCAGACAGGGTTCAAAGAACAGAAGAAAACGATAACACAGACAGACGCTCTGAGCGGCGTGAACACAAAACGTACAATCAGAAATATACAGCCAAAAACAACACGTACACGCTTTAATCACAAACACACGTCAACAAAATGGAAACACGTCTTTTTTTTTTTTTTTTTTTTTTGGAACACACACACACGCATGCACGCACGCACGCACACAGACAGACAGACACACCCTCACACTCGAACAACTTAAAACCTTTGAAATATTGACAAAAGTGGGGGTGGGGGGGGGGGGAGACATCCAATTCAATGTTACAGAGATGAGAATGACCAATGGGAGAGTGGAGAGGGGGGTTGTTGCTGTTGACAACGGAGTCTTTTGTTTGCACGCACACAGGCACGCGCACGCACACACGTCACAGCATCACCGTAAAGTAGAGTTGGTGTTCGAAAGATGTTCAGTCGGGTTTTTGTGGGGGGGGTTTTCAGAACCGCATTTGAACAGGTCTTGCGGAGCTTTCTCTTCATGCCGCTAATGTGGAAACAAAGTATTGCGTGAATCTTGTGAAAAAGGTGACCTGGCCCAACTCAACCCTCGCATCTAGAATCCCAAACCCGGGGGGGGGGGGGCGTGTTCCTACAGCGTCTTCACGCAAAGTCCCAAGACGTACGGAAGTGTACAGGGAACACATTTACATACAATGAAGGGCTTTAATACTGCTAGTCCCCGTCACGTGAACATGTGCCAGATGAATCATTCATCACTGAGCGTAGAGGGGAGGGGAGGAGGGAGGTATAGAATCTCCCTGGGTGTGTTCGAGAGAGAGAGAGAGAGCGAGAGCGAGAGAGCGCGAGAGAGAGAGAGGGAGGGAGCGAGCGACAACGCCAGCCGAAGGGGGAGATGGATGGCAGCGGTAGATAAAGTCACGCCGGCCGGAGGGGGGGGGAGGGGGGGGGGGCTGCTGGGACGCCGTGTGCCGCATGCGTAGCGCTCTGATTCACGGCGCCGCCCGTAAACACGTGAAGTGGGTCAGTCCGCCGTGCCGCTGAACCTATGGAGGGCTCTGAGGGACACGGCGGTGGGGACGCTCCACGCCACGGAGTCCTGCCCGGGTCAGGAGAAACCTCAACACACGCGTCGCCTGCAAGCTTCGGGACGTGCATGCGTGTGTGTGTGTGTGTGTGTCTGGTGTTTGTGTGTGTGTGTGTGTGTGTCTGTGTTTGTGTGTGTGTGTGTGTCTGTGTTTGTGTGTGTGTGCGTGTGTGTGTTTGTGTGAGTGCGTGTGTGTGTTTCTGTGTGTGTGTGTGTGTGTGTGTGTGTGTGTGTGTGTGCGTGTGTGTGTGTGCGTGTGTGTGTGCGTGTTTCTCAAGCACTTCAGACTGGGTAGTGAATTGATGCGCATGGCTGAGTGCACTCCAAGGCCGCGTCTATCTCCGGTTCCAGGAGCGAGGGTTGACTGGCGTGTGTGTCCGGGAAATAAACCCACTTCAGAGGGCTTAGCGATCGCTGTGAGACGTGAACCCTCGCGCTGTGCTCCACCACCGTCTGAATGACCCCCATGTCCTCACAAGCCCGAAGTAGTCACAACTCTTATGTCGTCAAAACCCTGATATCCTCACAAGCCCGAAGTCCTCACAAGACCGAAGTCCTCACAAGGCCGATATCCTCCCAACCTAAATGTCCTCACAACCTTGATGTCCTCACAACCTAAACATCCTCACAACCTTGATGTCTTCACAGCCTAAATGTCCCCACAACCCTGATGTCTTCACAACCAAAATGTCCTCAAAACCTAGGTGTCCTTACAACTCTGATGTCTTCACAATCCTGATGTCCTCACAACCCTGATGTCTTCACAACCTAAATGTCCTCACAACCTAGATGTACTCACAAACCTGATGTCTTCAAAACCTAAATGTCCTCACAACCCTGATGTCTTCACAACCTAAATGACCTCACAACCCAGATGTCCTCAAAACCCAGATGTCCTCACAACGATGGATCAACAGACAAGTGGGCTTTTTCCCTTGAAAAAGCCCACTTGAAAGCCCACTTCCCTTGGTAGTTAATGGCAAAGACTTTAATAGTTGGATTGAATGTGTGTTTGCCAGACGTCAGAGCAGGTCTCTGTGTGCATTGTGCATGTATGTGCGTGTGTGTGTGTGTGTGTGTGTGTGTGTGTGTGTGTGTGTGTGTGTGTGTCTGCTAGTGTGTGTGTGTTTGCTTGTGTGTGTGTGTGTGTGTGCGCACACGGAAAACAAAATGGCGTGAGGCAGATGTCAAACTGCTTGGCTCCAAGCAAGCTCTGGCTGCACTTTTGAAAAGAAGATTAGGATTAAAAACGAAAAAAGAAAAAAAAAGAAAAACTGTGCTGAACTCCTCGCTGTGGGGCTCAACGCGCTCCCCGGTGGGAGGGGAGGAGCCAAGCGCCGGCGCCAAGGTTACTGGAGAGAGAAGAACGACATGCGGGGGGGGGGGGGGGGTTGCATGTGAAACAGCCGTGACTTCTCCAGCTCCAGAAGGGGTGTGGACCGGAGATAATGGCCCGCGAAGCTCGCTGGGCGCAGGCACGCAATCCCTTGATTTGCGTGTAATAGAATGTCAGCACTAAACTTCAGAACCCCCCCCCCCTGAAAAAAGGCAATCCTTGTGGACCGCGGTCAGTCGGTTTAGGGAGGAAGAGCCGACGAAGAGGACGGGCTCACAATCAGAGGGGCGGCACGGGATGCGCACAGGAAGTGAGTGCCGCCACCGCTGTGGTTTGGGAATGTCGGACCGGCGCCCGGAGAGAGACGGAGAGGAGCAGCCTCGCGGTGGACGACGGCCTGGGGGAGTCTCGTGTGTGTGTGTGCATGGAGTGTGTTCTGTACATCGTGCAGACATCACCGCGATATCATGTCGACCGCTCCGCGTGCAGAGTAAATGATCGTAATTAGGTGGATTCATAATTCATGGGTGAGGGAAAGAGGGGCTTGAGAGAGAGAGAGAGAGAGAGAGAGAGAGGCAGAACGAGGGTGAAGAGGAGAAGGGGCGGGCCAGAGGAAGGGGGTTGTGGACAGTTTGAGTGCGCGTGCCCACTCCATGTTCCACTTCCACGCAGCTAGCAATCCGGTGTGACCCATTTCCATGGCACAGGGTTCTAGGGCCTTTTGGGGCATCTCTCCTCTCTCTCTCTCTCTCTCTCTCTCTCCTCTCTCTCTCTCTCTCTCTCTCTCTCTCTCTCTCTCTCTCTCTCTCTCTCTCTCTCTTCTCTCTCTCTCTCCTCTCTCTCTCTCTCTCTCTTCTCTCTCTCTCTCTCTCTCTCTCTCTCTCTCTCTCTTCTCTCTCTCTCTCTCTCTCTCTCTCTCTCTCTCTCGCTCTCTCTCTCTCTCTCTCAGCTCTCTCTCTCTCTCTCTCTCTCGCTCGCTCTCTCTCTCTCTCTCTCTCTCTCTCGCTCTCTCATCCTCTCTCTCTCGCTCTCTCTCTCTCTCGCTCTCGCTCGCTCTCTCTCTCTCGCCCTAGCTCTAGCTGCCTCTCTCTCTCTCTCTCTCTCTCTCTCTCTCTCTCATGCGGGCTCTCCCATTTGCCCCCCATCTCTCCCTCTCTCCCTCTCCCCCTCTCCCCACCCTCCAGCTCTCTCTCTCTCTCTCTCTCTCGTTCATTCACTCACTCGATCTCCTCACTCGATCCGGGGGCGCCATTAAAGCCGCTCAGCACGCCGCCCATCCTGACACCGCGTGTGACACAATCATGTCATCGATGGGCCGGACCCCCTCACTGTCAACCTGGTGGCGGGGGGAGGGGGGGGGTCCGTACAGTGGATGTGCGTGATGAGGCAGCCGCATGTTTGCGTTGTGCATACCAAACACATCCGGCGGCTCTGACAGGACGCTCTCCGCCTGGCCGTCTGCGGCGTAACGGGTTGCTGTCGGGTTTCCCAGCGTGTGACATGTAACATTTCTATGGGGCCCCAAGTTCACATTTTGAAAAGTAGTGCCACTTGTATAC